>APFE030578790.1:26988-54999 GCA_000404065.3 Pinus taeda
AAAATTGCACTTTGGCTGTCATAGTCTATCCTTATAGCTCCCTGTACTAACCCCATACTTGAACACAATCTCTGGAACCAAACTGCTTCCTTGCTTGCATGAGTGGCTGCCATGTATTTTGCCCCTGTAGTTGATAGTGCCACTACAAATTGTTTCTTACTCATCCAACTGACTGCACCTCCAAATAGGTTAAACACATACCCACTTGTAGATCTTCTCTGATCCAGATCTCTAGCCTAGTCTGCATTAACAAAGCCATGAATATCCAACACTTTGTCCAATCCTGGCTTCCTTGGTAGCACAATCCATAATCACTAGTGCCACACAAATACCTGAAAACCTGCTTCACTGCTATCTAGTGCTCCTTCGCTAGTTTTGACATAAACCTACTCAATACTCCCATTGCATGTGCAATGTCTAGTCTAGTACAGGCCATTGCATACATCAGGCTACCGACTACACTTGCATATGGAACATGGGACATATCCTCTTCCTCTTCTTATGTCTTGGGACACTGTTCAGCAGATAACTTTACACCCATAGGAATAGGAACCTTCACCGGTTCACTATCCTGCATATTAAACCTCTATAGTATTGTCTCGACATACTTCCTCTAGTTTAACCAGAGCTTCCTCTTTGCTCGATCTCTTTTAATTTCCATGCCCAAAATATAGTTTGCAGCACCAAGATGTTTCATGTTGAATTTGGAGGAAAATTGGGTCTTCAAATCCAAGATAATTTCCTTGTCATTTACAACCAGCAACATATCATCCACATACAAGACCAAATAAATAACATGGTCACCAATTAATTTAAAATATACACAGTGATCTGCATTGCTTCTAGTGAAGCTAAGTCCCTGTATAAATGTATCAAATTTCTGATACCACATCCTTGGTGACTATTTTAGCACATACAAAGACTTCATTAACTTGCATACCAGTTCTTTCTTAACCTTCACCGTAAATCCTTTAGGTTGCTTCATGTATATCTCCTCTTGCAGATCCCCATGAAAAAATGTTGTCTTCACATCCATCTGTTCTACCTCAAAATCAAAAGCAGCAGCAACAGATAAAAGTAACCTAATAGAAGTTACCTTGGCAACAGGAGAAAAAATGTCACCAAAATCAATTCTTAGCACCTGGGAATAACCTTTTGCTACTAACTGAGCTTTGTATTTCTGTACCTTTCCTTCTACATGTGTCTTCTTCTTGAACACCCATCTGTTGTTAATGGGTTTCCTTCCAGCCGGCAACTCCACCAGATCCCAAGCCTCATTTTTGTGAAAAGATGCCATTTCATCAACCATGGCCTCTTTCCAGAGTTTTCCATCCTCTGAATCTACTGCTTCCTTCACAGTTCTAGGATCATCATTACTAATAGATAACGAAAAATTTGAACAGAAAGTAGATGGACTATACCTTTCTAGTTGCCTCCTTACACTACACCATAAGCATGCTTCTTACCCTTTCCATCAACATCTTGTTCATTCTTTTTGCAACTCCATTTTGATAAGGTGTATATGGAGTAGTCTTCTACCTTGCTATACCACACTTCTTACAAAATTATTCAAATTCCTTACTGCAAAACTCTCCACTGTTATCTGTTCTCAGCACCTTTATCTTCTTCTTTGTCTAGTTTTCCACTAGAGCCTTAAATTATTTAAACTTGTCAAAGACTTCAGATTTCTTCTTAAGGAAATATATCCATGTATTCCTTGAGAAGTCATCTATAAATGATACATAGTACACATACTTAACTAGTAATGGAACCTTCACGGGTCCAAACACATCACTATGCACAAGTTCTAATATTTGTTTCACCCTCTTACCACCAGAGGGGAAACTCACCTGATTCTGCTTCCCATATACACAATTTTCACAGAAATCAAAATCCAGAGAGATATTACTCATAACTTCTACCATACCTTTACCATGAAGTATTTGAAGGCCCTTCTCTCTAATATGTCCAAGCCTTTGATGCCACAACATAGTCTTCTCTCCAGAGACCACTAGATTTTCTACTCCACTTTCAGGAACCACAGAACTAGTGCACCCATCAACAATAGTGCTACCTTGCAACTTGTACAAAGTTCCAATCCAAACTCCCTGCATCAATACCAGTGCTCCGCAAACCATCTTGCAGGTATCCTTCTCAAACACTGTGTTTACACCTGCATCATCCAGCTTGCTTACAAAAATCAAATTTTTGGCTAATACAGGAATATGTAGAACACCCAGAAGTGTTATAACCCTTCCACCTTGCAACTTCAACATTACTTTTCTCCTTCCTATCATCCCCTAAGAAGACATCACCACCATTTTATTTATCACACTCGCAGAACCACTCTCTATGTGGAGTGAAGTGAAAGGATGCACCTGAGTCAATCAACCGTGCCTCATGATCTACATGTGTACTTGAAGAAGCCAAGTACACATCCCCACCTTCACCTAAGGTGGTTTTCGCCTTTGTAGAAGAAGCATCATCAGATCCCTTTCCTTTGTCAGGAGCTTTAGATTTACAGTCCCTTTTGTAGTGCCCTTCCTTTCTGCATTTCCAGCACACCGCCTTTACAGGTTTTCCTGGAGATTTGGATCTCCCTCTAGATTTAGATGTCCCACTCGATGAATTATTTTTGTTTCTGCTCTAGGACCGTCCTCGTATAGACAAGGAATCACCATTCTGGCTCTCCAAATTTTTCCATCTCATCTCCTCCATCAACAAGGATGAGACTATTTCATCAAACTACAAGGCATTTGCATTGCTACCTATTACAATAACCAGACTATCCCATGAATCTGGTAGAGAACACAACAAACTAATGCACTTATCTTCATCTGAAATTTTAATATCAACAGATACTAACTGAATTACCACAGTATTAAATGCATTTAGATGCTCTATCACTGAGTCTCCATCTTTCATCCTTAGGTTATACATATTTTTCCATAGGAATAGTTTATTCACTAGAGACTTAGATTGGTACAAAATCCCTAACTTGTCCCATAAAGCCTTTGTCGTAGCTTCCCCTGATACATTCAACAATACTGAATCTGAGACACACAATCGTATTGTGCTCTTTGCCTTTTGATCCAACTTCTTCCATTCTTCATCGGACACACCCATTGGTTTAGTACCCAGATCTTCCGATTTCCATTGATCTTTATCCACCATCAGATACTCCATCTTGAGTTTCCACAACTCAAAGCTCTGACCATTAAATTTCTTGATCTCTATCTTTCCATTGCTTGCCATATTCTTTCACCACCAGAATCGATCTCGGATATCTCCCACTGAACAGGGTCTATCATAGGCTTGAGAAAAACCCCTCAGCAACAAAGGCGTCCCTTTGAAGCCAAAACAACTCTAATACCAAATGTAGGTTTTAACCTTATACAGAAATTACATGCATATGAATTATTAAACACAAAAAATAAACAATGCGATAGCATAACACATAAAACACATATACACAGAGAGTTTCCCCTGGATCCCAAAACCGGGACTACCAACTTGATTTTTCATTATGTTCCTTTAAATGTTAGAATACATATTTATACATGCCGAAGCATCCAATACCATGGACCGAAAAACCATTGCGTCCAAAACCATGGACCGTAAAACCATAGGTAGGTCCGCCCAACCTAGTTTAGGGTCCATTTTTTTTTTTTACTCGGGGCACTACCCCGGACCCCGTAGAGGGGGTCTACCCACCCCCCTCAAACCCCTCGGACAGGGGGGGTTACCGCCCGCCCTGTGCCCCCCCCCGTTGTGTAATCGACGCAACAAAGGGGTGGCTCCACCCCCCCTCTAACCCCCCGATTCTCTACGTAGGTTAGTTGTGGAAAGAATATAACACAACCCAACAAGACTCAAAGGAGGTACAAACAAGTGTAACTAAATAGGAAAAACGAAAAACTTTGGACTTGATGAGTATAAAACTGAAATTTTCAAAACTTCCAGGTATGTGTGCAGTTCATAGAGAAAACTAGTGCGCATATGCAAGGTTGTAAAGAAAAGTGTACACAAGTGTGCTTTGTGCCTAAAGCTAAAGTGCGCACAATGAGAAATTTTGGAAAAAAGAATAAAATAAGTCAAATAAAATCCAAAATCTAGATTTTTAAGATTTACAAACACTAAGAGAGGGCTTCTATAGAAGGTTCAAAAGGTCAAACAAGGAAAATAATGGAGAGTGAAACAAATCCCCAGGGGAGTCGCCAATTTTTTATGTGGACTTATCCCTCTTGCAGACAAGAGTGATCTCCCTAGACCTCAGAGAAATATAGTAAAAAACAACAAGGAACTACTATCTTTCCTTAGATTGTGATTGACTAAAATAAACACTATGATATATGTCACTTACCGTTTAGTCAAAATTCCTGATGAAGTCCCATCACTTCCCAAAACTTCTCCATTATGTCCTAAAGGAGGTATGCATAGATAGAAACATACATAAGATCAAAGCATCGAGTATATAGCATAAGGTATAAATGAACTAATTAACTCAATCATATATCACTATTGATCAATATGAAATCATAATGTATGTAGGTGATCAAGGAATCCTACAAATTATATCAACAAAGACATAAATGAGAAAGAAATATTGCCTTTATATTAATAAAATGGAGAATAGACTTACAACCTTCAATCCTTGATGTTGCAAGTCCCTTCCCACAATCTCTAACCCTCTCCTTGAATGAATAGCCTTCCAACCTTATTTCTACAACATAATCCTACTTCCAACAATCCTCTTCAATACTCAAGAATATGTTAGCTTTACAGGCCAAGGAGGGGAAGTTTGGGATCCATTTCCCAAGTGATGATATCCACTAATGGTGGGATATGGGTTACACAAAAGAGGGAGTAGCTCCATGATGGGAGGGATCAGGGATGAATAGGCATCCATTTGAAGTTTTTTAGTTGGAATATATACGACTATCAATGCTTCTAGACATCACTTTTTATTTTTACATTTGTTAAGTCATGCACAGATGCCACAATGTAAGACAGAGTGCACTTATGCATAATTTCGAATGGACCTTTCTGCGTATGTGCAGCGATTGACTAGGCAAATGCGCAGGAAGCCAAAAATAGGGGTTTGAGCCATGGGATCCAAGAATTTCACTTTCCTTGGGATAGTTTGGATTCTAACTTTGTAGGGGAATTGTTTGGAACACATATATGGATAGCAAAAGATCCAAACCAATGGTCATTTTCCTAATGTGACAAAATGATGTGTAATGCTCACATTTTTGGTGCATCACATTGTTGTTTCTAGGATATACAAATGATGATATGGTAATCTATCCATGATGTAGCCTAGCCACATTGTAGGGTAGTAGGGATGACATGGTACTATTGATTGTGATAAGGGTAAGACAGTGGAACTTCTTAGAAAGGTTATTGGCATTTTCAGAAAGGGTGTAATCGACACATTTAGAAAAAATTAGAAAGGTGAAGTACCTATATGAGAAAATAAGGGCTAGAGGGACTTATAAAAAGTATTGGAAGGATAAGAAAAAGTATAATATAGATCAAATACATAATGGATTCAAACCTTATTTCTGGAGAAATATTATTAAAATATTTCATGAAATTAATTTTCTCAGGGTGAATCCAAAACTGTAGACTCCTATTGATAAACAAGAATTGTTAAGGATGTATGGATACTCATCAACCATTAACTTATTATTTATCGTTTTACCTCTCTTTACACCTTAGAAGTTTCCACAACTATTGGTTCAAGCTATTGTTCATTAGTGGAAGGAGACCCTACATGTTGGCCAATGATCTCCATATCATACTCATGAATTGTTGGTTCTTGAGCCATCATACTAATGAACTCATATATATTATCTACTAGGTATCCTTGTGTGAACACCTCTTGAGAATAAACAAATTCAAACCAATTCATTGATAGTAGTGGCATACATTTAGTAGATATGGCATGTGAAACCAATTGCCACAAGATGTATTTGCCTCTCAGCTCTAGGCATTCCTTTTTGAATGCCACCTTCAACTTTGGACTACAAGATGGTGATGAAGTTGATCCTTTAGAATAATTTATTCTTGATCATGTGTGTCTTGTTTTCAAAATCGTTGTTTCATGTTAGATGCTCATATTTTTGTGTCCTCTATGGCCCATTTTATCATGTCACGTGTCTTTGGTTATAATCAAGGGAAATATATGCCATCAAAGTCACCCAAAACTCTCACCTCAACTCACTTGTTTTCGCCACATCATAAAGAAGGTTTGAAATTTTAGCATCGACCACATACTTTCATAAGGGAAAGGCCTATCATCTCATTATATACTGAATTCTTGATGACTAGTTAGGAGTTAAAGTCTTATCAAGTGGGCTAGAATTCACTTTGATGATCAAAGACATAAACATTATAACTTGAGAAATTTGGAGAGTGTGGATACTTATATATACATGTTCATTTTGCATGGAATGCTCTCCAACATCAAGGTTGAGACAAAAATGTTGTATGAGAAATAATGTTCTCATATCTTCATTTATATTCATGAAATCATATACTAATGGGAGGAAGACTCGTGGATTGTCCTTTGAGTAGTAGGTGGAACATCCTAGTTAAGCTTGTATCTGACATCTCATGGAAATAACATGCATATGGTGGTAAATGAGATTTTTTCAATATGATTGAGGTATGTATTTATAGGTATATTATGTAATTCATAGGTTTCATGGACACATGAAGAGATAATTGGAAAAATGAAAATAACAATCTCTAAAAATTCTAGAGACTGGCATCTAGGATTCTCCTTGATATTTTTTAGACGACAATAAAAAAAGGTATTGGTTCACATTTGTTTTTGTCTTTTGATATTTTATTAGTGAAACATTACCTACATTAAAACAAGGTTAGTGCACTGTCAAACTCAGATTACCTTTCAGCTTGGCAGTTGAAACTGCAGAAAATCTATGTCATTGAAGTCACCCAGAACATGCACCTGGAATTATCTGTTTGTCCCATATTACCACAAGCTTGTATTAACATGAGGGAGGACACCCATAAATGTTCGATATTTCTTTACCATGGTCCACTAGACTTGGTTCACATTGGTTAATGTTATTCCAACTTTTTTTTGTTTAATTTAAAATTAATGTAGTGTACATTATATTACATGTGAATATTTTTCTCTCATCTATTAAGCATGCGCATGCTATAAATAACATTCCTTGTTATTTGGTGACAACTATTTGATAGATTATAATTTCAAAAACTGGTTAAGAGAAATCAATGGATTTGACAAAGCAAAGAAAGTTGACTTTAGGAATCATAGTACAGGATGAAAGAAAAGAAAGATTATCAACATAATAGGAATTCACATCAGTAAGGGTGATTAAAGTGTGTCAAATTTGATTTTACCTTGGAACAACAATAAGATATTTCCATAGATAAAATGAATAGTTAAATAACCCAATTACTTTAACTGAAAAAAAGAACAGTAGCTAAGGTGCACACTAATTAGTGGCTAAGCCATGGGGGAATCCAAAAGTGGAGTTACAACATAGAAATTCTAAGATATCCCTAGTATAAGGTAAATAGCACTACAATTTGAATTTGTAATGCAAAATCCTAGAATTACCCAATTGTCAATGTGGAAATTAAATTATCCTAGGCTTCTAAATATTTCTGCTATTTGGGATTTGATCTCTTTGTTCATGATAGGCTCCATACTAGGTTCATGATTTTAAAATTTGATGCTCAAATACTTGGACATTTTATTTTTACGGGTTATTTAGAGACGAAGACACTTATAATAAGCATTGTCACCTATTTTGAAATCAAGAAATGACTGTTTTCTTAGCTGAATCTTGAAGGCAAAGCATATTAATAGATCCTTTCAATTGGGCTCACCAACAACATCAATTAAGATCTTCTCTTGTTTAATTTGGTGTTTATCCTATCATGGAGCCTTACGAAATCAAGCCTATGTGACAACCTATACATGACTTCAAGCAAGAGAGGTTTGGTATTCCTTGATTCTGTTGGTTTTGCAATTGGGGGACAAACGGGGGAAACAAGAGAGGATAGGAAAGCGATAGAAATATCATTTTTTGGGGGAAGCCATCCCTTTCTCATGAGGAATCCCTCTCGTTCTCAGGGAATCCCTCTCAACCTTACCAAAAACGAGGGGATAAATAGTGGAAACAAGAGAAGATGGGGAAAGCCCTTTCGTTCTTGTTGGGAATTCCTCTCATTCTTATGGAAACCCTCTCGTTCTCATGGGAAACAACAAAGCAATTACTTTTGTTGAATGAGGAAAGAAATGGTTTCCAATGCTTTTCTTTTTCCCATTTATACCTTTCAAACTTTCAATTGAGAGTTTTAACTAGAATATCAGCCTCTCGGTTGAGATATTTAAAATGGAACCTAAAATCTCGACTGAGAGTTTGTGCCCAAGAAATTGTTTTCAAACAAACTTTCATCCGAGAGAATAAATTATAATCTATGAATCTTGACTGAGAAATTTAAATGGAATCTAAACTCTTGGCTAAGAGTTGTATTTGTAATCTAAACTTTCAACCAAGAGTTTATGCTTGAGAATTTTTATTTTCAAAACTCTTATACAAAAAATTGGTTAAAATCTCACTCGAGAGTTTGCAAACCTAGGATTAACCATGCTAAACTGTTGACCAAAAGAGTTTCAAACTCTTGCCTAAGAAATTTTCAAACTCTAGGCTATGAAAATATTTAGACTTCTTTTCTCGGTCGAGAGTTTAATGAACATAGTGCAACTTCTCTCTACATACGAAAATGTGTTTCCCATTTTCACACTTTTACCCTTGGGGTTTACTTCAGCCATGATTTCTTGAGAGCCCATTATTATGAAAATATAATGATAAATTAAAGTATACCAATGGAGTGCTAGACTCATGAATTCCCATAGCTTTAAAACTAGTACCCTTGCATTCTCAGTATCCTACTAAAGGTACTATGTTGGTACCAATATCCAACATTATGGTATCTGCTTATAATCCCTTCCGCTACATGTCATTGGTGACAACTCTATTGTTTCGAAATATAACATCTATCACCTAATTTAGGGCTACAAAGTGATTTTATGTTGAATCTTAAATAGGTATTTGATGTGTTTAGGTTTAATTTGTTAAATAAGCCCAATTACATTATAAATAAATTTGGGCCACAATTTAAGTTTTTAGACCTTCTCTTGTATAAATATGGGTCTTCCCATTCTCTTGTAATAAACTCTTATCATTTTATCAATAAAATCAACCAAATATTGAATTTCATTGGAAATGTGTTTTTATACATTATGTTGTCATTTACCGCTCACTCGTTTCTTTGTAAATGATCAATGGTCCAAGATGAATGAGAAAAATGAATTTGAAGCCATTTCCTAAGCCACAGAAGTTATTAGAGGTTGATGAGACCCTCTCTATTATATAATTCTTCGAAAAATATTTATGGTGGTATATAGAAGTCCAAAAAAGGGTTCCCGGATCAAAAGTTAGAGCTTGTAGAAGATTGCCCCTGAAAAGTCCAACTGATTGAGGAAAATGGCTAACTATGGAGAAAAAATCACAATCAGGACCCACAAGGATCATTGCATATAGCATATTGGTGGTTAGACGAGTATGGAGCACTAGTGGAATGAGAAACAACGATCCCTTGATCCCCAATATCGCATATCGACAATTGACGGGTCTAGGTAGAGCATTTATTGCAATCGACCATCGACGAGATCCCAGGGAACACAACTAAGTTTATTGACATATCACAGTCCCAAACGCCGATATTGCATATCATATCCTGCAGATCCAACAATCCCTCAGTTACAACATACTCCAAAACATGCGAGGGCCGATATTGTGATATATTGTTGCACTGCCAGGGAAGGGCCAGAAAGTGTTAACAAAGAAAATTATGGAAAAACAGGGGTGAGCCTCCCCTTTTCTCTCTTATCCACATGGCACAATCCTCCATCCCGATGACCTTGCATCACAACAGTCCGACAATTTGGCATATCGGTGGGTTCTAGAACTTTAAAGACCTACAAACCATTGATTTGTGAATTTTTGTGTCACATCACAGGGGGAGCCGAGCGGGCCACTTTCTCTATCCTCCCAAAGGCCACATGGTATCATGTGATTGGTCTTCAGAGTTAACAAGGCAATTGTTGTCAACAATACAGTTGATGACGTGGCAGAGGACACAAGTCACCCAGTTTCAATGTTTTCGAGGGTGACATGGGCCCATTTCTAGGTTCCATGTGTCACCACTCATAGGATGACACATCACAGTGATGACATCACCCCACAGATCAACGATTGCAGTAGTTAAGGGGAAAGGCTAAACTTGATGGAGCTAGCGGCTACAATATGCGAGAAACCCCCGAATGAGATAAAGTATTATGTCGTGATCGATAAGGATATCGTGTCTAGACTATCGGCCCATAATATGGAGGAAGAAAAAGTTTAAGACTTTGGCACAATGTGATTGCGATATGAGGGACTCCTCCCCCAGATGTGATAAGTTATGAGCTGTGATTAAGAAAGAGTATGGGTCCGGGAAATCAACCGATGAGGGACTTCTGTAATATAAAGAAAAAGGCCCCCTACACAGCTATTGAGAGCCTAAGCACCAAAGCACAAAGCCCTTGGTCCCAGCCCCTAGTCATATGTGGAGTACTACAAAAGGGGCCATAATAAAGTGGAGCTAAGGGGGAAACCAAAAGGTAACCTTTCACCTGTTCCAGAGGCCAGATCAGGGTGGATTGTGTTTAGAAGGTTTTTATGGCGGAAATGACAGAGTGAGTCCCGGAGGTGGCTGTAGCATTGAATCAAGAAAGGAAGCATTCAAAACCAAGTATGGGCACCCCCCAAAAATGGATCTTCGTAACCTATTCTCAAGGTTGGCGCTGAAGGTTTTTTAAAACGGATTAGATAGAGTTAGCTGAGTAGCGCAGGAGCATATGCCATAAACTAAATGTAGCCATGAAACATAAGTGATTTCATGGATGGGGCGCTAGGATTTTTCATTAACGTCTTACTTGCTCCATGATTTTGTGATGTGCCTTCCTTTGTGAGGCCATTATTATTGTTCTTAATGTTTTTGGGATGCAGAACCTCCCCTGGCCAAGAGAGAAAGCTGACTTGACAGCTGAAAACTCAGCCTAGGATTTTATGTATTAAACCATGATTGAAAGCACCCCCCTCTTTGTATAAATATGGGGTCGTAGCACTAAAAAATGGTTCCGAAATCTGAAAAGAAAGTATGTTATTTTTGTGAAGAATTGATCACTTGGTCACATAGATCTTGTAGAATATTACAGGATTGGTGGTGATTCCTCCTCTAAAGTATTACAGTGTGTTATTTCCCTGTTCCATTCATCTTGTATGTTTTCCTCTTCTGAATTCATGCAATAATATATACTCTAATATTTCAGACTTGTCTACAGATTCATCCCCATTAAAGTTTTAATTCATATGATTATGTGAGTAGTTGAAATCATATTTTCAAGTTGTATTGCGTGAAGCATATCAATTAACTTATTTTCTATCCTTTACATCTTCCTCTAACTCAGTAGTTATAGCAAATATTATGGTTTCAAGCTCTATATTTTTTATATAGACTTATTGGTATTCTGAGCTCTATATCTTGAGTTGTCCCTTTCTATTGTGTGAAGCATATCACTTAACTTATTTTCTATCCTTTACATCTTCCTCTAACTCAATAGTTATAGTAAATATTATGGTTTCAAGCTCTATATTTTTTATATAGAATTATTGGTATTATGAGCTCTATATCTTGAGTTGTCCTTTTCTTTGACTTCTCTCATTTCTCTTATAAAGCTAATTAAAACTGTAATCTTTGAAGTGCCTGGCCTCCACTATTTATATTATATTTTTGCGAACTATGTGTGTGTAGAAATGCTAAAACATATGGCTTGTATCTTTGGATGAAAGAATCAATTCTCTCATATATGTATAGAATACGGGTGATGTCTCCTCCTGTTTAAGAATCATTTAAGGCACACTGATTTAGATGTACCCAAGCACTGGTCTTGTAAGCAATCCAAGGATGTCTTTGGGAGTGACAACATCTTCTAGCACCATTGTTGGGGAACGTATTGAAGGATTTTTCCCTTGGGATACGAAAACTTGATCACCCTTCATGTAGGTGAGAGATGTCTGTTATGATTGCATTCACATCACCTTGGTGACTCCACACCCCCCTCATTATCATTCATCACCTTGTCTTTTATAAGGCCTCATACTCGCTTAGACATCTCACAGCAGAAAGCCCAATTTTTTCTTAACCCTGAAAAATTAATTTTTAGAAAAGTTTGGAGAGAGAGAACTCCCCTTGCTTATGCTACCATCTCACCAGCCTTTGCCACTTCCTCCTCCAGTTCTCAGCTAACTATTGCTCATAATTTAGGACTTTCTCCTAAGACCGTGACATACCCTCCTTCCCCCTAAACCCCTGCGGTCTTGACATCAGTTCCTTAAGCGATTTTTAATCCTCCTCCACCAAACTAGATGGCTCTTTTGGGCCTTTTACTAAAAACTATACGCCTCTTGACTTACCTCAGCTCTTAAGTGCTATGCCCCAGGACTACTTGAATATTTTGCCTAGGTTAATGGGGAAGATGGTAATTCTTCTTAGAGACACATTCATTCCATTTGTGCTTTTGCTGAGAACCTAAATGTCGAACAACTAGATGTGGTCCTAAGAATTTTTGTATAGTCCCTTGATGGAGAAGCTAGAGAATGGTTTAAACCCCTCCATGATGCCTCCATCACCACCTGGGAGGAATTGGAAACCTCCTTCACACAAAAATGGGGTGAGAAGAGAGATCATGAGTGCCTCGTCACAGAGTTCAATGCCATCAAGAAGAAGCCAATGGAGAATATCTTAGATTTTAATAAGATATCTAGTAAACAATATAACAACTTGCCTGCTGAGACAAAACCTCCTTCGGCTGTTGCTCGAGTAGTTTACTTGGGAGCCTTTGAATCTAACTTTGGTTTCACCTTAAGAGAAGGGAAATCTCCTACCTTAGGTGAACTCTAGGTCGATGCTCTAGAAATAGAAGAAAATTTTTCCTCCACAGGGAAGCCAAGTGGAAAGAAGGAAACTACTGGTAATAGAAGAGGTAAAGAAGAAGCTTCCTCCTCTGGTCAAACTAGAGAATCACCACACCCAAAGTTGGAGGAGCTGGATCAACTCATCAGGAGTTTGTCACATAAGGTTGGAAAACTCAAAATTCAGAACAAGAGTCCTTCCAAATAGAATGCTCAAGGAAACAATCAGGGATATAACCCACAATATAGAAGGCCTCCATTATAGATACTACCAAGGGAAAGAAAGGAACAACTGGATCAAATCCTCATCCTTTATATTTAGAAGGTGATACCGATGAGAAATGGTTAGATACATAGGAGATGCAGGGAGACTTATATTTTTCTTTCTCTGAAGAAGAATAGGAGAATATGGTTCACCAGGAGGTCAGTCATCATGGAGAAGAAACAATTAAGAAAGATATGGATTATTATTGCAAATAGTTTACACATTTCATGTTGGCACAACCACAACGTAAATATAGCCTAAGATATTCAAATAAGAGGTCAAGAGAACTAGAGAAACTGGATGAAACTACTCCCCAAGTTACTCCTCCAGTACCGGACGAAGGAAAAGGCAAGCTGAATTCGGAACCTACCAGGATAAAATTTCCCTTGAATAAGGAAAGAAATCGCTCAAAGGAGCACACAGCAAAGGAGGCACATGTTTTACAGAAAAACATCGGTGGTGGTGAAGGGGAAGTTGAGTCAGGAGGTGAAAAGAAGACCCAATCTACATTCAACCTTCAAAGAGAGCTTGAAAAGGTATATATATTTGTTCCACTGATTGAGCTTTTGAAGCAACTTACCTATAAAGCTCAGGTATCTCAATTCACGCTCCCATTAGTTTCATCACCCTTCCAGGATTCTATAAATCTTCAAGAAGAGAGGCCAATGGTTGTCTTTGGGCTGCATGTGGAGGAAATGGATCCTTCTACTGCACCTTTCTCTGTAACTCTGGGAATTCATGATCTTCTTTTAAATAATCGCATGTTGGACTCCGGAGCCTCCCACAACCTCATGCCTTTACAAGTAATGGAACAAATTGGCTTGTAGATCACTAGGTCCTACAAGGACCTATACTCCTTTAACTCCAAGAGAGTCAAATGTTTGGGAATGATAAAGGATCTGGTGGTGAACCTGGCTCAGATCCCTGTGAAAATCGTGGTAATGGACACAGTAGTGGCAGATATACCCCCACATTTTGGCATGATGCTATCTAGATCTTGAGGTTCCAAGGTAGGGGGCTTTATTAAGTTGGATCTAACTTACGTCACCATTCCCACCTTTGGAGGAGAGCAAAGGAGGCTACATAAAGAATCCAGTTTTGTAAAAACTGTGACCAAAACTAAAGGTTCAAATGTTATGAAACCAGCTCACAAAAAGATATAAAAGAAAGATCAACGCTTTAGAATTCAACCTCTTCGAGGGGGAAACCTCCTTTACTTTACACAAATGATCAATTCTTGGATAATATAAATGACGAAACCTCCTTTCTATATATAGGAGTCTAAGGGGTCACAATATAACCAAAGCCAACCTAACAATAATAATATAAGGGAACAAAAATAACAATAGTGGGCTTCTATGGGGCACAATAATAACAATATGGGTACAATAGGGGCACAAAAATAACAATAAGGGATACAATGACAATAGTAATGGGGAAATCACTAGTATTATAGGGACCTAACATACACAACGCCACATGCATGACATATATACAACACCACCTTCACACAACGCCACTTGTACAACATGTACACAACACCACATGCACACAACACCACTTGTACAATCATGCACACAACACCATGTGTACATAGCACTTCATATCCAACATGTACATAACACCATATGTACACAAAACTGCATATCCAACATGTGGAGAGCACCATAAGCACACATCACTGCATATCCAACATGTAAGAACCATCTATACCCAACATTGCATATGCAATATTCACATAACACCATATACACAATAGACACACAAAATCATATGCACACAATACTACATATGCAACATGTACATAGCACCACATTTACTATACATACACAACACTATATGTATATAGTACAATATATGCAACATGCACACAACACTATATGTACCACCCTGAACATAACATTGCATAAAAAACATGTACACACACTGTATATACACAACACCACATGCATACAACGTCACAGATACAACATGTACAACATATAAAATATATGCACAACAGTAGTACCAAACATCCAAAACCACACTCTCTACCAAGCAACCTTGCATCCATTATCTCTCCTCCATCCATGCTTATCCTAGCATGTCATGCATCACATTGTTTTCATTTCATTGATGTATCTCTCAACATTATCATGTCCATAACATAAACATAGACATAGTATAATCACATAATATCAATTCATATCCACATGATACTGACCTTAGAGATTTGTCAGACTACTCTTCCCACATGATTCCTCATGAACCAGAAATCTCTTCATTCCATTCACCTGCATAAGCAATCATTCCTCCATAAGAACGATTCCTGATGACCCTATCAGACAATGACATAGATACATAGATACATACATATATACATATAAACATTAGTATAAAAACAATCATGATCCATGATGATCTTGTCAGACACGATGCACATAGATACATACATACATAATGTATACATATATAAACATCAACATAATAATGTTCATAACATAATTACTAGATAACATAAGGTCAAGGTTAAGAGAACTCCCTTTATTTGTTCAACACATGTTCCCAACATAGCCAAGGCATATGATGCCTCAAATCCATTCACCTTACCTTTCCTAATTACCTTGCTCATGAATGTATTTACACTATACATTTACACCAATGGACCCAACCAATCCAACTAGTTGTTATACAATTGCCTTCCGTTTCCCTTATACATGCACTGAGCATCATCCAAGGTTTACATCACCTGCTAGATTTCATTCATCTCTCCCCCAACTCCACTAACTTTCCTCTTTTCCCAACCAATTCCCAAGACTCTCAAAACATAAAAGGCAATGAAAATGCAAACAAGAAGAAAACCATGAAAACCAACAAGAATACGACACCACAAACAAAGCGCCAAGGCCTTGCACTAGACATAACAAAGATTAAATCAAGCACAACAAATCACAAAATACCAAAAGCACAAGACTAACAACATATACCATGACGCAATCCCCATGGTTCCCAATGCTTCCAAAGGAAGGTTGATCCTGAGCCTCCTCTAAGATTTCATGGGAGTCTCTTTGCCATGCAATCCCCTGCATCATATTGCCATAAACACATAATTATGTATAAATAATATAACAATACACCAGTTACCTTACCTTGTTGTGCAAGGCACATTGCCTTGTAATTTAACATGTCTGTGCCATCTCTCATGGGCTCCAATTCCCTTGATGAATCCATCCATAACTGGAAACTAGTTGATATACTTGTCAAATACATGTTCATGACTATAGCACATATCCATATAATGTCAGACAAAATCAAGGTTAAGAATACTTCCTTTATGCAAAGCACTCATTCATTTAGAATTAGGGTTTACAAACATATCCAAAGGAATTCTTTCCCAATTCCTTTCTTCTATCATTTTTACTTTGTTATAATTGAGTCTTACTATGTACTGTCACATCACCCTGTTGTTAGCTATATAAACAATTCAACTATTACCTTCTCATGCTAATAGCAAGCATGTTTCCTATAACTCTTCACACATGTCAACCACACGTTCCAAATATCAATACAATCATATCTATCAATTTGAAATCAACCTTTACTAAGACAAACAATCATGTCATAATCCATTGTCAACTCATAGGCATTGGACATAATGCTACAACTGCCATGTACTACACTCAAGTACATATCAACTGTCTCAACACATATGTGTTAGTACAATCATATTAAAACAAGATCATTCATCCAGACAATCTTACAGACACATACTCATATCATGCAAGTAATCAAACATTCATACAACAGATAGGCATCATAATAGACACCAACACTCAAAAACCAATTAAATGACATAATAAAACATTCAAGCGCAAAGTAGATGACATAAGCAAGCTCATACCTTAATGTATCTCAAGGGAGGCTATTTTTTCTACATAATCAATCCAAATTGGCATGATATAACTTCACGACATATCAACTCAAAAATAGATAAGGTCATGATATTCGTAATAGTCACTAGCTAACATGTTCACATCATTAACTCATAACATTTGTCATTTATGCATAGCAATCACATATGTACGATCAATATAGATTAGTACAACACAATGTCACAAATAAGTTGACTCATACCTGAATGTCATAACCCTAACCATCTGCATAGGCCAATCCAATTTAGCACGATACATATAACATTAATATCTTAATGTAATAAAATTAATCATCAAGTTACTAGAATATAACAACAACAAGTTAACCTATAACATACTCATCAACAAGATATAACCTAATCATTAAGTTAACTATCATATAACAACAAGTTAACATATAACACACTCAACAACAACATATAACATATAACAAAATCATAATAAGTTATCTAACATAAAACAACAATAGAAATGCATACAACCACAGGTTACTATCATTCATGACTATCTGACACATGTGCATATGGATGTACTAATCAACTAGCATCTATCATGTATGTAACCTAGAATCACAGAAATGTACATAAACCTAATGTATAAAACCCTAATGCATATAACAATCCATTAACTAACATACTTGGATGCCAAACATACAATACTTGTATGATGATCTGTTCTTACCCCGAAGTCCATTGTTGCAACTTCACTTTAATGATATGCATCTCCTGCTCTATCTTAGCCAACACATTAGCATCATAAGATACCAATATCATTGTGATGACCTAATTGCATACAATTACCTCATAATGCATGTCTAACCTACCATACATGCATAACCATAACCATGACAATGCATGCATATAGACACCAACATGCATAACAATGCATATACACCCATACACTCTTGACGACACAACCCACAACAACATCATCAACCTTCACATGCTGACATCACTACAACCATGATCAATACCATGCTTTTGGATCAAGCACATGGACTACAAGCATAAGCAACACATATGCGACCAACATGAATGCATGACCAACACACAACCCATCTAGTCCGAGGGGTGAAACATGCTCTGATACCACTCTATGGTATCAGATATGACCCAAAGAGACTACAACCCACTCTGGTACCACTCTATAAGACCCTCCTCCCTCGTCTATCCAAGCAACCATCCAACCGGGGTAAACATGCGATGAGAGGCCACTATGATATGATTCAACCTCCTAATTCATGTTAAGGAAGTGAACAGATAGAAACACATCATACATACCTTCAACAGTAGCATTAGGACCCTCAAGAACCATCCCAGACTTTTTGCCAATTATCCCCTAGGTCCCATTGAGATTTTAGACCACTTGAGCCCTACACGCTCCCATGATATGGGCATGACAGCGTCCTGGAGGCTCTGGACACTCTCATGATAAGGCATGCTAGCATCCAAGGACTAAATTGCATAGTTTTGTGCCAGCGTCCCTAGGATTTGAGCCACCTTTTCAAACCCAAATCCCAGGTCACTTCCCATAATTGAAAGAAACTCTCAAAATAACAACATAACAAGGAAATGGAAATACAAATGCAATTACTTGAAAAATACATTGACTGGACCCCTACTAGCCATGACAGGAATTTTGTCAAACATATCACACATATGTAATCTATAGGTGTAACTGATAGATCTAAGCATAAGGGTCTCATACTCATGTGAGAATCGCTAAGAAGTATTGATCCCTCAACACATTAGCTGTAGTTTCATCCATTAGATCATAGATACATTGTTCATTCATTTACAATTAAAAACATGATGAGAGTCATACATAGCTACCGTCATAAAACACATTCATAACCAACATAATAGCAACATAAATACCAAGGAAATCACAACGATATGATCCACATATAACCAGTATAATATTCATAAAATAACAATGAGAAATAACCTCATATTATTGATGCAAAGTTGAATCAATTGTGGGACTTCCAAGAACCACCCGACTGTAGACATGGCTGAGCCAAAAATCTCTTCATCTAATCACCCCCGTTCCATATGCCAAGCATGAATGCGGGATATCATAAAACACATCAATCCAAAACTATCCAAGGCTTCCAGAGGCCAACCACCTCAACCCGTCAAACAATGATTCCACCTCATGGTCGAACATCACCAAACCATCACCATATTGGTCTCTATCTAATCCTTCCAAGGCTCCAAAGTGTTTGTTCCAACCAAGGCTCCAGGACTAGTAACTCAACTCACCAAGGGCTCAAAAGAGTTTTTCCAACCAAGGCTCCAAGTCTGATACTCAACCCAAGTTGCTACAAGTCTTCAGAGTGTTTGTCCAACCAAGCCTCTAAGAACTAGTAACTCAACCCAAGCTAAGAAAACGTGAGAACCAACTAGAAAACAAATCCAAATGAACCCACAACACCATAGCTATCTAGGAAATGGAAAGGCTCGGAAAATCCACTATCAATCTAGGAAATCCTCCATGCCAGTGACAGATCAAGACAAATAAACCACATGCATATGCCATGCATGCCAAAAACTAGTGAGGAAAACATACATGAAACTCGGTACCTACAAGAAAAACCCATTGTAGTTGTTGATCTCAATGTCCTCTTGTGATTTCTTGCTCTTCCTTTTCCTTCTTGCTCCAAATCCCCAAGTATGCCACACTCCTCGAAGAGTTTTCCAAGAAAACTCTAAGTGTCCAAGAGTATGAGAGAGAGGGAGAGAGAGAATAGAAGAAAACTCCACCAAAACATGTCAAAAGCTTCTCTGACGAAGAATAATCATTGATCCTCATAAGCATTTTTATCAATGAGGCCTAAATTTTCTTCATTTTCCATTATTTTCCTTCATTTTCCTCCTCACATGCAACCTGTGACCTTTCACCTCCATTTTCTCCTAATTTCCATTATTTCCATAAATAAAATGCCAATTAATGCTTCATGCCTTTCCAAAGCCTTTTCCATTGCCTTCGACAATTTCCTTAGACATAATAAACCGAATGAACACCCACTAGGATGTTTTTCCCACCATTCATCTTGGAATATGTGTCCCATCAACCATGGTCTTATATATTTTTACATGTATTTTTAACCAGGGTTTTTACACCAGCTCTGATACCATGTAGAAACTAGGTTGTAGATTTGCAACTGCTCATGAAGTTTTAATGAAAATAAGAAGATACAGATCTACACTACTGCTATACGGACATTATTTCACAATTTAGAACAAAAATTCCAGACATTCAAGAAGAAATAATGCACATGCAACAAGTATTTTTTATCTCGGGAAAGCAATCTGCTAAAAACCCCAATTCCTCTTTCATTAATCAAATGAAATAAAGATGTATTACAATTGCTTTGCTTAGTTGAGCTCACCCTGCAAGTGCATAAACTATCTCTCTGCTCACTGAGGCAAAGCATTTGTTGAAAATGTTGGGTGTTGAGTACATATCATATCATGCATGTCTGAATGATTGTATTCTATATAGAGGAGAATAACAACAATCTTTCATTCATTTTCTATCTTTCTAATTTGTCCTGATGATGGACCCCCTTTGGGGTTTGAAACATCGACTCAATGAACAAAATACTGTGGACAATCCGGATCATACCACTGCAAAAAACTTCCATAGAAGCCTAAAATCTAACAGACAAAGAGATGTTTGAAATGTGGGCATGATAGGTATTGTAATTCAAAATAAATGGGTAAATCGCATGGTCCTCCTCACAATATATTGAGGCACATGCCTCCAATCCTAAGGATACAAAGGCCATTTTGTTGCAATGAATTAGCTATGTTGCAGGGATGGCATGCCTCACACAGAAGTGAGTAGAGAGTTATGTGAATCCCAATAGATTCAATAGCCATGAAGCAGATAGAAGATACATGGTCTGAAAAATTCAAGGATGAAGTACGAAGTCTACAACTCAACATAGCCATGGATGGTGTCAACCCATATTCCCTCCAAAATACCAACTATTATGTTTGGCCTGTAATAGTGATCAATAACAATATCCCCCCATGGCTTTCAATGAAGAGTGAACATCTTATATTGGTTCTCATAGTCTTTGGTAGAATATAAGTGAAGAATATGGATGTCTACTTACAACCATTGGTAGATGAATTGAAGGAATTATGGGAAGGGATACATGTTTACGATGTATCAAGATCCATCAAAATAGAGAGGACTTTTATGTTGGATGGAATATGTGATTACATCATACATGATCATCCAAGCTTAGTAGTCTACTATGGTAAATTGAATTTTTATTGATTAGTGACTATATCGTGATATGTATGTGGAAAAAATAATATTTCTTGAGTTGTTCAGTAAGAAATAATCAAATATATTATTTGTCAAAAGTTTAAATCTAATAATATGATTTTTGTATTATTTAACTCATATTTAGTATTAAAAAAAGTTAAATTTAAACAAATACAATAGTAAATAAAGAACCAAAATAGCACCAAAATGTTATATCTTTATTACTAGAAAAATGTTCACTTGCCTCTTTAAGGGAGAACTTCCAATAGGGAAAATCTCCAACTACAAGTAATTTCACAAGCCTTATTTTACATTTCTTGATCCTCATCTTTAGAGAGAAATTTCTAATTTAAATTGTTCGAAATCTCTAAATTTAGTTGATAGATTAAATTTTTTATAAATTATTTTTTTTTTATGTTAAATCTAAATTAACTAAAAAAAAAATTGACTTTAAATTTTTTAAATTTAACAATAGATTGAATTTTATAAACCATATTGAATTGTTAAATGTACTTTAATAATTTATTTTATTATTATTTTATATTAAAATGAATGAGTTACACATTTTAGTCTTATTAAGAACTAACTAAATTATTTTACCTTTAATTATTTTTTCCTTGTGAGTATTGAAATATTTTACTAATTAAGTTAGAATTAAGATGAATGAACTATCTACGCAATATAAAATTATTTATCATAATTTTACATAGTTTCAACCATACTAAACTTCGTAATTTATAAAAATAACTTTGTATTTTTTTTAAGCAAGTCATTTTGCATGCAATTTCATATATAAAATTTGATATAAGTTCACCAATACATAATCTATAATAAATATTATTTCATAAAAATAAGAATCATGATGATAACCATTTAACAAACATAAACATCACCTAATATACACATTCAACTTCACTACCATCATCTAATTATATACACCTCTAACACATATAATCGTCATTAGCTAGACACAAATATAATCATATAATAGGGCATCATCATCGTGATCACATCTAACAAAACACAAACATTATAATCTAACATCATCACCACACACATCCTCAAATTAATATACATTTCATGTCAAATAATTGTTATCACATACACATCTATCTGCGAGCACATTAAATGAACATATCTAACATGACCTGACAATATACACATCAACAAACATATAAATTAAGTACATAAACATGAACAAAAAAAGTGCACGCACATATAATCATCATTAGCTAGCACACAAATATAATAATCTAATAGGACATCATCATCATGATCATATCTAACAAAACACAAACATTGTAATCTAATATCATCACCACACACATCCTCAAATTAATACACATTTCATGTCAAATAACTGTTATCATATACACATCTATCTGCAAGCACATTAAATGAACATATCTAACATGACCTGACAATATACACATCAACACCAACATAAAAATTAAGTACATAAACATGAACAAAAAAAATGCACTATATATATATATATACAAACAACTCAAATAACTACATCAAGTCAAATAATTGCAATCAAATATTTGATACAACAGATGTAGTAGTGCCAGCTTGGTCTCAAGCAGAATATGATGGATGGTCAACTACTGCCTCAATGTCTTGCGAACTCTTAGCTGGAGGAGGAGGGGGATAGTCTGTAGTAGAAGATGATGGATGGTCAACTATTGCCTCAATGTTTTTTGAACTCTAAGGTGGAGGAGGAGGTGGCTGGTATGTTATGTCAAGAGAAACATAAGGCACATCCTCTATCTTTTCCTTATGATCATCAAGTGAATGATGAAGATGTGTACTACCAGAAGGATCACCGACACCTTGACCATGATCCAATGGGGTAATACTACAAGAAGCATCATGATCACCACCCTCATCATCATGATCCAATGGGGTAGCACTGTGTGAAGGCTCATTTGACGTATTTCGTGTTGCATGCCCTGCATCCATCATCGCTACCAGTAACCTACTATCTTTGAAGATATGATGCATAAGAGTCATCATCTGACGCAAACAGTCCCTCAAAAGATCCATGAACCTAATATTTGCACTGATGTCTCGAACCCTCATAGGGAAAACACCCTCCTCAACCAAAATTCTTGATAATTTGTCACAGTAGTCCATCCTAAATCTCATCCCAACCCTACGGGCCTAGATGCCCACACCACCCTGAGGATGTGCCTCTTGGGACTCGCCCATATCCTCATATGCTCCACCTGGTGGGGGAGGAGGCATGGCCCCAAGGAATGTTCCGATGTCTACAAAATATATGGTACATAACAATAATTATACAATTTCATTAAACATTTTAATAAAACAAGTTAAAGAACATGTTAGAATAAATTTTATTCTAATTAATTAAAACAATAAAATGAAACTAGACTAATTTAAAAAGAACACTAATATTACCTCTATCATCTACATGCTCATTTTTTGTGAAGAGGATGTTGGGACATTGTCTCCTATATATACCCACGTATGAAAATGGAAACTATAAACACATGTTCATCCTCACTGCCCAGTATCGCCAGTGCCTGCCTAGGCAGAAATCCTGGTTGGATACTTCAATAGGCCCCTCTTGGGCATCATCTGCCCCCACATGCGCATTCAAACCTTATTCATTGACTTAGGAGGGTGACGGTCAAATTTAGGCCTCGTCTCTAGAGACTTCTAAAAAAATAAAAAATAAAAGATCTAAAGCCAAAGGGAAGCTCTTTCTCCCATGTATCATCTCACATCTATCTAAAGCCATATAAAACTGCCTCGAAAAAATTGCGGACCATCTAATACATCGTGATGCTTGAATCAAAGAATCAACATAATACATAAGATGGAAATTAATGTGTTTCCCATCAATAGTAAAGTGTGCAATGGTTGTGACTAATAATGAGAAGCACCTAACTTCCGATGCAACAAAAGAAGAAATTTGTAGTTGTCCACCATACACCTAAAAATTATTGCAAGGACTGCCTGAGACCCAACATATCTCTGAGAGTAGATAAGTTGACTCTTTACTGCAACCCCATGGGGGAAATAAGGGAACTGGGGAAAATACTCCCCTCTTATGGATAGGCAGTGATAAAATATAGGTCTTCCCTAGAGGGCCTATACCATGCCTCAAGACCGACATGGAAACCCTGCTCCTAGACACTCCAACTGCGGATCAGATGCGCCAACAAGATAGAGTATGCCTTCAAGGATGTAGCCTCCTCGTGTTACTTGAGGAGGCATACATTCCTCAAGAGCACTCAGGTCGCTAGGCTAATAGGGTGAGGGTATAAATCCCTCTCCCTCTCTTGTGTCTCCCATGGTCGGACCACATTGTATTGGTGATCCAAAATGGATCCAAAACACCCTCTAAGTCTTCAAACATTCAAAACTATCGCCTGAGAAGAACATTTTAAAAAGGTAGATTACACTATTGGGAGGCAAAAACATGAAGAAAACAATGAAATAATGCCTATCGGAGGTCAAAGGAATGATGCACAGGAGCCATCGAATCTGGCCGATCAACGGTCGAGATCCGATCGGCATATCACAATCGACACTGGCAAGCAGACGATATCGGAGCCTATCATGTGACAATTGTGATCGCAATCAGCGTGGGTCAACGAGGACCGTCGGTCAAGCACGCAGATTGAAGGCCCAGGTTAACTCGCGATATCGCAATCGGCGATTACAAAGGAGCACTTGTGAATGGCCCGTGAGTCTATCGATATGCAATTGCGATCAATCGCATCGCATCAAAGCTACACAAAGGAGTAGGGCCGATATAAATATGGCTTGCGACAGCCAGACCCGATAGGGTTTTAGGTGATATTTTATATATTTTGAAATCCAAAAAATGGCATTTTCCTTTGTATTTCGCATTTCTGCCAAATAAATGAATTGCAAATGAAATGTGCCCGATGCGATGAAATTGGACCCGAAAGGATTTATACATGCAAATATCTATATATATAGATTGAGTTCCATAATGAGCAGATTTCAGGTGGGCCGTAGGTGATAAGTGGTTTTGGTCGAGCTCCGCTTGAGCCCATACACTGGCTGCCACGTGGCCAGGCACCAGAGGGAGAAAACCACCCTTTTTGGGCTGTTAACCCCCGTACGCATGAGCCGCCCAAAATGGATCTCAACCTTTGGATCAAGATCACTCAGATCAATGGTGGAGATGCAATAAGTGATATAAAGGCGGATTCGATAGGTGTATAGAGCGGAATTTATAATATCCGATAAACGACAGTTTGGTGAATTTTCCTGTGTTTTTAGTGTATTTCTCTGTGTAAACAGAGAACACTATTTTTCAGAATTTCAAAGGCCCGATTGTCCCTTTCATTGTAGAATATGTGGCTACCTTCCCTGAAGATGTTATACCATGATTGCCAACGCTCAGAAGGGGATTCGGGCATACAGAGGCCAGGAGCCAGAGAGCCCAAGAAGGGGAAATGAACAGACAATTCCGATTGGCTTTAAAGCCACATACTGATAGAGACAGAGACAGAGAGAAAACAGAGACAAAGAGTTAGTGAGGAGAGTCTGCATACTTAGAAAGACTTGGGGGATCCACATAAAGCCTTGTTGTTTTGTATCTGTTGTGTGAGACTCAAATTGAGCTCACTTTTGTAAAACTCTATTTTCGAAGACATAATAGAGAGGTCACCACTGAAGGTTGGACCAGGAGACGTAGCCCAGGAGTGTTGGGTGAACTCCTTGATTATCTTGTTTTGTTATGTGTGTGTGTGTATATTATGTTTCTTTAATTGCTTCATTGTTTATGTTATTCGCAATCTTATCAATCCATTGCACTAAGTAATGTAGGCAAATCCATGCACATGAGTCAGTAATACCTTAATACTAGTTTAATATCTCATAACTAGATCAAGTGGTATCAGAGCTTTAGGTTTTCTAAGATTATACAAGCTTGTGTTGGATTGTTGAATGCTAACTAGGTAAAAGCTCAAAATAGGAGAAGGAGAACTTGTTGAGGCTAATCTAGAAATTGGAAGAGTCTATCTTAGGAGGAGGATGGCGGAACAAACCTCATCGGAATCAGAATCTCAGTTCATGGACAGTTTCATGACCATGATAGCCATGCTGGAAGAGATGTATCGATACATCATCACCATCCTCATCATCTTCTTCACACAAAACTAGCCCTGAAAAGAAAAAGAAGAAAATTGTTGTGATTAAATTAGATGTGAAATTTGATTTGCCAATTTATGATGGTGAATTAAATGCATAAAATCTAGATAACTAAATTAGACATATTGATGTATATTGCAGGGTGCGGAACATTAATTCAGAAAGGAGAAAGATTTAGCTAGCTAGCCTTCACCTTGGATGAACTGCCCTAGTGTGGTGGGAAGACAGGACACAAGCTGATTTGAAGAAGCATGGTAAAATTCTTTCTACATGGAATGAATTTGTCTTTGCCATTAAAAAACAATTCTATCCACTAGCTTATATGCAACAAGCAATGATGAGTTGGCAAACTCTTCGCCAATTAAAGGGCCAAAGTGTACAAAGCTATACCCAGGAATTTAGAAAAAGAGCTTTAGCTCTAGGCATTTCTCTAGACTCACCTGAAACTTTGTTGAAGCATATAGGTGGTCTACAGAGCTATTTGAGGCACACCATTCTCATGTTTAATCCCACTAGCCTAGATGATGTATCAGTTTAGACTACACATCTAGAGGCTAGAGGCAAGAATGTGAACCCAGAGATTGGGGGATCATCAAGACCATCTGCAAGCAAGAACAAGAAAAAGAAGAAGAAAAAATGGAAGGAGAGGAAGACAAACACTGTACAGAAAGACAAACCTTCATGCACTCATTGCAAGAAGGATGGGCACGATGATGAACACTGCTAGTCTTTACATCCAGAGCTGAAACCCAAAAAGTTCGGTGGTAAAAAAAAGAAGACTTTTGATACTATTCAAAAAGATTTGGGATCAGACTCAAGTGATGAAATAATAGTCACAACCATAGGTATAAAAGGTAAAAATTCTAAAGCATCTACAAGTAATTCTGCACAATCTATTGATAATGAAGAAAATGAGGGGAAAAGGCATGAGCTTTTTCATATTAGAGTTATTTCCAAGCATCGAAAGATTGATACTTTATTTGATAGTGGTTCACAAGTAAACTTGATTTATGAAACAATTGTAAAGAAGTTGGGCTTACTAACAACACCTCACAAGTAGTCATATCCATTAGGTTGGGTATGTGATAAAACAAAGCTACAAGTGACTAGACAATGTAAACATAGGTTTTCTATTGGGTCAACTTTTGTAGATGAGGTTGAGTTATATATAGTTCCCTTGGATACATGTGGTATTATTTTAGGAAGTCCTTACTTGTATGATAGAAAAGCAATTTTCTATAGAACTGAAAATAAGTATCAACTCACAAAAGATGGAATATAATATATTGTAAGAGCTCATCAACTCAAA
>APFE030578790.1:71578-117758 GCA_000404065.3 Pinus taeda
TTTGACTTGGTTAAACTAGTTGTAATTAGTCTAACTGCAAATAGACTAATGATGAGTTGTTAAAATAATTATTAACTCATAATGCAACTAAATAATACATCATTTAACTCAGTTGCATGTCAGTGCATGTTCAGTTTAGCAGGGACAGGTGTTAGAGGATTAGATTGTTATCAGTTGTGACTATAGTTGTGCATGAGGATTTGCACAATCAATGGGATTGAGTTATGCCAATGAGAATTGGCCAATACCACGTGATTATAGCCTCTTCTCACATGATTCCCAGTGTGAGCGATTCTTTTGAGGTAAATATGAGTTTGGTTCAACCATTCTCATCCATTCTTGTGCAGGTATTGGGCAGTGGAGGCAAGCAAGCAGTGGAATAGATTTGGAGATCAGATCTGAGCTGTATTGTGTGTAACAGGTGGAGATAGTGTTGGATACTTGTGAGAAGTATTGACTATTGTAATGTTACATGTTCTCAATCATTAATATATAGATAGTGTGGGGTTTTCAGCTGTAAGCTTTCCCCGGGTTACATATTATGTTAATTTGTGCATGCTCTTGATGTTTTATTGTTATTGATGCTGCTATATTGGTGATCAACATAGACGAGCTTATGTATTGTGTATGTATTCCGCAATAGTACATGATCAGGATAATCTCCATTGAATATGTGTTTATTATTCAAAATTTCTACATTTTCTATTGCAGAGAGTGGTTTTCTTGTAGGGAGAGGCGGTTTTGCAAGTACAAAGGTGGTTTTGGACCATTCCAAGGGGTTTAGAGGTCACTGTGGCAAAATATTGTCAAGTTTATACTCGTTTGACATGAAATTTCGAGATGGACGCAATGGTGATGTCCATTTTCTTATTTGAGACTTTATTTTCGAGCTCACACCTGTAACAGCATATTGAATACAAAATAAAGAGGTCAACACTAGAAGCGAAAGGACTAGGAGATGTAGACAGAAAATCTAGTGAACTCCATTATTAAAGTTGGCTGTGTTGATGTGTTTAAAAGTGTTTTCAAATTGTTTATGTGTTTATTTTATTTGCAATTTTTTCAATCCGTTGCACTAAGTAACATAAGGGAATTCACACATAGTCTATAATGCCTTTTTCATTAATGGTTCACTTTGTGAAGTGCTATTCAGTTGATAAGACACAAAATTCCGAGAATACCACCTCCGCCCACACCACCACCAGCTTCATCGCCATCACCTCCATCATCACCCCGTACCAATTGCACCACCACCGTGATTCAGTATGGCAAACACAATGAAGTTGCCTGTGTTCAAAGGTTTTGGAAATGAGGATCCAAACCAATTTTGGTTTGTTGTAAGGGTTGTATGGGAAGCGCAAGGTGTTACAGATGACCATATAAAGAAAGTGACACTAGTTAGTGCTCCATAGGATCACGTGCTAACCTAGTATATTAAGTACTCCAATGATAACCCGAATGAGAGAGTCATGGACATCCAAACAACACTAAATAGAGAATTTAGCAAGCCTAAATCTGAAGCACAGTCGATTCTGGGATTCAAAGAGATCACATTACTACCAGGAGAGATGCCTTAGGAACTAGATCAAAGGCTGAAATGTACGATCTGTGAAGCCAATATGAATTTGACAGATGGACAACATCATAAGTGGTTTGTAGCTTCACTACTACCACATCTAAGGAGTGTGCTATCGCAGCAGAATATAAAAACTCAGGCATAGGCCTTAGAGATTTGTATGAAGCTACATGAGACCCTGATGCATGATCCTAACCTAGGAGTTTAGCAGATCCACGAGCAGTTGAAGAATCTGTTTCTTCGAAGCGACTCTAAAACAAGACAAGAAGGTTTGACCAGAAGTGTGCAAAGAAGTGTTGTGCATAAAATGCAAGAGTCGGGGTCATGACAAAGACCAATGTCTGGTTTTTACAAATTACCTTGCAAGAGGAGGACCGATGCCTTTAAGGTCAGAAGCTCAAGCTAGACCTAGTGTGGTGCCTGCTTTGTGGTGCGCTATCTGTCAAATAGCTAGAAAACATGCCATGGATAACTGCCACCTGTTACAGAAGTATACACAAAATTCGCAACAGTTGTTCTGCAACTTTTGTAGGTCAGTGGGACATGACGAGCGCACTTGCAGAAGTTATAAGTTGGTGATTGCAAGGAATAACTGTGGATATTCAGGGAGTGAGCACGCTAGCATATTTCGAAGTGATAAATATTGTTGATGACATAAATCCTTACCCTGTCCTCTTGGGAATTGACTGGGATACTGATATGAATGGGGTAATTAATATGAAGAAGCGAAAAATTATCTTTGAGAAGAAATCACTACATGTAATTATACCCCTGGACCTTGCTGAAGGATCACGACTATGAAAGTGATGATGATCTAGACTACATCTACAAGATAACAACATGAGACCAAGATTGGGTAAATCCCACTATAGATGGATAGATTACACGGGAGCGCGAGAGCTCTTGCACTTCGAATTTTAATGAAGAAATAGAATGATGGCAGAATTAGTTACATGAGGTAACTACGCTGAATTGCAATATGATGACCAGGCCGCTACGCTACATGTCGACAGAAGTAAGAGATATACCTACGTATGATGGTCTGAATGAGGTAGATACCTTCTTGGATTCATTTGAAAGGGAGGTGCTAGAAAAGCAATGCTTCCAGGCCTTGGACTAGGTATTGCATGCTACACCTGCAAGATGGTGGGGTACACACAAAGGAAGCTTTAACGATTGGCGTGAATGTAGGAAAATGATGTGAACATGATTTTGGAAGCCCAAGATGTGACTGACAGACAAGTATGATGGGCGGGATGATCCGCGAGCATCTAGCCAAGTGGATGCAGGCCTATGGAAAAGAGCCCCAACCTGTGCTGATGCACATGTACTCTGCGCTGAAATACCTGGTCAATAAGCATGTGTTGGGGGTGCCAATGTGAAAATGGCTTTTAATGTCAGGAAGACATTATGCAGGAAGAGCAACCACGCAGAAGCATTCAACAAACTAATAGAAACCACGCTAACCAAGGTATGCAATGCACAGTGAAGTGATTGGGACATACACATACCAGCAGTATTATGGGCTTATCGGACGACATGCAAGAAACTGACAGGACAGACACCTTTTAGGCTTGTCTATGGAGTGGAAGCCATAATGCCTATGGCATACATCATGCCTAGTCTGTGCATAGCAATGCTCATATGTATGACAGATCGCGGAACCCTAGAAGAGAGGCTTACACAACTATATGAGCTCGAAGAAGAACAATTTTTGGCATTTCACCAGCAAGTCCAAAAGTAGTGTGAAAAGGTATGTCATGATCGACATATTAAGATGCACACATTTAAGGTGAACGATTTGGGGTTGTTGTATGACAGTAAGTTTGATAAATTTCTAGGGAAACTTAGAATGCATTGGTTGGGGCCGTATGTTATTAAGGAGATTACCAATGGTGGCACAGTATAGTTGGTAAAGTTAAATGGAGATCCCTTCCTAAGGAAAGTTAATGGCAGTCGTCTGAAGGCATACACAGGTGGCCCAACCATCTGACTAGCTGATAGAAGCATAGTCTTAGCATTCCAAGAAGTTGAAAGGAGGTGCAGGACTATGAACTACTCTACTGAGAACTACATGATATCAGGACTGTGCGCAGTAGCGAAGTGTCACAGGGTCTACAACATCATGAAGATAACTATGCTGGCACGCAGGTTCATTGAAAAGTGACTGTTAAAGTCACTATTCACGATTTGATGCTTGGTTTGAGGCCAAATGGAGTAGGCGGTAGACATTTAAGTTGAACTTTATGGGCTAGATTCTTGAATATCTACTGCCAATCTAGCATTAATGGACCGAATGTGGGGGGAACAGTCGAATTCAAATTCAAAAGGTGCTATAAATTACAAGTGGTTGTTTAGCAAACAACACTTGGCAATTTGAGAACTGAGTTGTTGTGCACTCAAGAATTCATGAACCGAGATGTATTCGAGACTCTGGAAGCAAATTTGTTGTTTGAGCAACTACCCGAGACACTGAAAGAACTGTGGAATAGCACTATGTTAATACCCAAAGAAGCCATGGACATAGGAGTAGTGATAGCTAAGGAAGTTGCACAGGAAATTGCAGAAGTAGAAGCCCCAGAGAGCACCAGAATAATCACTGAGGTCCCTAAATCACTGCGCACACCGAGACCTAAGAAGGATAAGCAGGGAATGATCCTAGTGTGCGTCTCATGTAGAAATCCACTAAAGACCAAGCGCACATTAGAGCAAAAGGGGAAGGCCATTAATCTGGAGGCTGATGAGGAGGAAGAGTTTGAAGAAATCCTGGTGGAGGAGGAGGATGTAGAGATGGAATTCAAAACCTAGGGTGTGGACCCTATCCGAAGGCTACCAAAATATGTTCCTCTGTGCAAGGGTAAAGCCAAGGTGCCCAAGGATATAGATGAGAGAAAGAGCTCTCTGCAAACTCCACTGCTTCGAAACGATATTTTGTTTGAGGCAGTGCACTTGGGACAGGTTCCCATATTTAAATGTGAAGATTGGGACCTCGTTGTTGGGCATGGAATCCCTCCAAGGCATGTTCTAGGGCTTAAAGTCCAAGTTTTGACCAAATATTTTTGTAAAAGCTCCGCGAATTGTGGGCACGGAGCACAAAATTATGATAGAATCACTAGGTTGTCTGCCCTCATTTTGTAATGTAATGTCAGCTTAATAGATCTACCCATGGTCCACAAACCATGGGATTGTATAAATAGAGCGAGGTTCTAAGTGTAGAAAGGAGCATAAGAGCATGAGAAGTCTAAGTGATTGAGAAAAAGTGTAAAGTGTGTATTTGGGTCGTAAAGTAGGGGAAGGCTCTACAGCTGAGTGCGCAGAGGCCTAGTAGTCCACAGCTGAGTGCGCGGACCCCTATAGCTGAGTGCGCAGGCTAGGTCAAGTCTGTAACCATTAGAAGAATCAATAAAGAGAAGTTTACCATATTTTTGTGCATCTTTTCCTATTTTAATATATCATTGGGTATATTTTGCAAGTATATTGTTTATTTGTTGCACTTATATGAATGTTTTGTATAAATAATTATAACGTAAGACATCCAAGTATGTGGAGGTAATTAACTAGTATAGGAATGTAAGTAAGACCTCGAGTAATAGCGCCAAGCATAGCTCTAGCAGCGTGGAAGCTCCATAGCCCCTGGTTAGGGTTGCGTGAAGGTAGTGTATCAGGGAATGAGGAGCAAGGAAGTGCGCAAAGTGATCTGCATGTAGGGACAAACAATGGGACCAGTCGAACCTCTTAGACATCTCAAGGGTGTGGAAACCTGGTTCTAGAACCCTCCCATACTACTTCGGGTGAGACCTCAGTCCACACTCCGTGGACTGTTGCCGAAAGGGCCAGTAGTATAGGGATTTGTTTGGCTAATTAACTTTGAACCTGGGTCAGGCCCCAACAAGCCAAGAAATGGTTCAATTGTAGGGACCGAGATCTGCATAGAGATGTTTGATGTCGTATCACTAGGATCCGATAAAGAAAGGAATTGAAGATTGGTTGGACAGGAAGATTCATGAATTCACAACACAAGAAAAGAAGAACCTGTAACTATCAAAGGAAGAGTGTTTACACTGCTACTTATATACAGAGATCCACAAAATTTTCTTTGCATCCTTCCCCACTGAGTTATATGAGTGGATAGTGAAGCTAACAGATAGCCAAGGAAGGTGTAAACTCGACAAACCTATTGTGTGGACTCCAAAATTAGTGCACAGACAGGAAGTATCGGAAGATAAGGTCGCGCATGCTGTCAATCACTAGCTCGATCAAATCATAGAAGCATTCATCACCAAATTTCCGGTAGGTACTTCAGTCAGTTATAGCAAGGTAGAATGACGCTTCCTCAAAGGACCGCAAGGTAAGTACATCAAATCTTTCAACACTTGGATTAAAATGCTACTGTGTGAAAAATGGGTTATGCGAATGAATTGATTTTTGGGGCTACACGAAGTGGGAGAATCTACAGAAATGAAGGTAGCACAGAACTAGAAACTAGCACCTTGATTTCACCTCCACGAGGGGGCGAAGAAGAGCTGATGAAGGTCTCACCAAGAAGTGTTATCAATCTGATCAGGAAGAGAATTCCGTGCATACCACCCCCACCTACACCACTACCAGTTTCACCATCTTCACCCCCGCCCATACCACCTCTACCACCACCGCGAAGTAGTATGGCAAGCACGATAAAGCTACTAGTGTTTAGGGACGTAGGTAATGAATATCTAGACCAATTTTGGTTCGTGATAAAAGCTATATGGGAAGCACAAGGAGTCATGGATGAAAATAAAAAGAAGGAAACATTGGTCAGCGCTCTGCAGGATCACGCGCTGACCTGGTACATTAAGCATTCCAACGACAATTCGAATGCGGGGATCACAAATATCTAAGCTGCGCTAAACAAAGAATTTAGCAGGCCAAAGTCAGAGGTACAGTCGATCATTGGGTTCAAGGAAATCAAAATGCTACCAGGCGAGAACTCGTGGGAGTTGGATCAAAGACTAAAGTGCACAATTCACGAAGCAAACATGATGTTAACATATGGGCAACACCGCGAATGGTTTTGTAGCATCATTAATGTCGCATCTACATAATGCATTGTCGCAATAAAGGCTAAGCACTCAGGCTGAGGCCTTGGAGGTCACAATGATATTGCACGAGACCCTGATACAAGATCCCAACCTAGGAGTTCAACAGATTCCCGCGTAGTTGAAAAACTTGTGCCTTGAGATGAAACGTTTGAAACAAGACAGGACAACCTGCCTAGAGATGTGCAATGAGGTATGATGCATAAAATGCAAGGGCCAGGGGCATGACAAGGACTACTGCTTGGTGTTCATGAATTACCTTGCAAGAGAAGGGTCAATTCCATTAAGACCGGAGGCACAAGCAAGACCGAGAGAGGCACATGCACTATGGTGTGCAATTTGTCAAATAGGAGGAAAACATGCTACAGATAAATGCCATCTATTATAGAAGTATATGCAAAATTCACAGTAGTTGTTCTATAATTTCTATAGGTCGGTGGGACATGATGAGCACACCCATAGAATTAATGAGCTGATGATGGATCGTACTCCTACCTATAGAGTTCAGGCTAAAACACGGCCCCTCAATCAAAATGTAGGAATGGCATGCACTGGATTTCAGGGGCACAGATGAGGATGAGCTGGTGAAGGACCAAGAAGAGGTCGCAGACAGTTGATATGTTACAATTACGGAGGGCTAGGGCATTATGCCCATGATTGTATGAATCCAACCCGACCATCATGCTTGTATTTTACATTGTTTAATCATGAGACAAAGGATTGTCCCACACTGATAACGAGGTTGCATGATAAAGGAGCACTCCAACCTCCCCCAACTCAGAACCTACAAATGATGAGGTCTAAGCCACGTGAGGAAGATCCTAATGTAAATATCGTGCTCCAAAGTGGAATTACGATAGGGGATGACAAAGGCAAGTAGCCTGAAGAAAGTACCTAGGTTCACAAAGCTCCAATGAAGGAACCATAATTTGATTTGGAACGCGCTAAGGAGACCTTCATGGAGGCTAAGAGGAGCTTCGCTGATGCTTCCACTTCAATAAGTAATGATATACTGGAGTCGGAAATGGACCCATCGATGCTAACTACGTTCTTGTAGACATGCATGAAGCTAATGTGCGATAGCAAGGCTGTAAAGGGGCTACAAGAACTCATAACTAGATGCGTTGGGATTGCGCCAGGAGAACCATGAGTAGTCCTAAAGCTCGGGAAGAAGATGATGCAAATAGGGAGGGAGATGAGATTGACTTCGTAGATTGAGGAATATGAGATGGACCAAGTGATTTTGGATCTAGGATCAGACACCAACGTCCTGCCAAAGAAAACATGGGAGCACATGGGCAGGCTGGTGCTACAATGGTCTCCTATCCAACTGCAAATGGTGAACCAACAAAATATCCTACCTATGGGGAGATTGCAGGGAATCACGGTAGATATCGAAGGAGCAAGAGCGCTAGTAGATTTCAAAGTAATAGAGATTTTTAATGACAGTAATCCCTACCCCACACTATTGGGAATAGATTGGGCCACTGACATGAATGGAGTGATAAATATTAAGAAGCACAAGATGATCTTTGAGAAAACGTCTCTGCGTGTAGTGGTACCTTTAGACCCTACAGAAGGATCACACTACATGGAGCCAGTGTGCAACTACGACAGTGACGATGATATGGATTACATCTACAAAATAACTGCATGGGAGCAAGACTGGGTAAATCCAACCGTGGATGGCCGAATCTCATGGGAGCGTGAAAGCTCCTGCACATCAGATTCTGATGAGGAGATAGAACAATGGAAGAATTGGTTACACGAGGTAACCATGCTCAACTGTAACATGATGATGAGATCGTTGCATTGCATAGCAACAGAGGTAAGAGATATGCCTACGCATGATGGGTTAAACAAGCTAGATGACTTCCTAAACAAATTTGAAAGAGAAGTGACGAAGCAGCAGCACTTCGACGCTCTGAAATGGGTACTGCGAGCTATGCCTACAAGATGGTAGGGTATACACCAAATAAGTTTTGAGGATCGGCGCGACTACAGAAGAATGATGCACACATGGTTTGGGAAGCCTCTGATGCATTTAACATATAAGATTGTTGGATGAAATGGCCTGCGCATCCACCTATCTAGGTGGATAGAGGTATATGGTGCGAAACCTGCATGAATGCACACAGCCCTCATAGTAGGAGACACGATCCGTAAGCAGGTACATGCAAGGAAATGGCATGAATGACCCCTCCGACTAGGACCACGGAGTATGGAAAGACCAAGTGCGTAGAAGGATATCCACACAGAATCCTTTAACAAAGTATGTGAAGTGCTAAACAAGTTCCACAATGTGAAGTGGACTGACTGGGACCTACGTGTACCAGTAGTTCTATGGGCTTATAGGACCACGTGAAAGAACCTGACTGTGTAAGCACTACCAAGGCTAGAGTATAAAGCAAACGATGTAAGCCCTATAGTACATGAAAAGATTAGACCATGCATGATAGCACTGGTAGATACGACGGTTCGCAGAACCTTGGAAGAAGAAATCCAACAGGGAAATTCTAGGCTCTAAGAATTTGAAGAAGAAATGGTACAGTTAAGGAAGAAAGTGCTCTGGTAGACATGGAAGTCAAGAAGCTAGAGGACAAGATAAAGGAAGATTTTCTTGGTAAAAAGACCAGGTGATAAGACAGGATGCAAACAATCACACTGACACGTTTGAGGCATATTGTCGGGAATTGATCAGTCTAATGCCTTGGCATGGACCACACATTACTAAATGAATCGACTAGGGTAGTGAATTTTAGATGATAAAGTGCACGATGCTGCCCGTAGCAATAAAAGGTGGGTATTTTCCAGGAAAAGGGATGGATGATAGGATGAAACTTTATACAAGTCATGCGACCACCTAACTAGCCGAGGGAAGTATAATCTTAGCGCTCCAGGAAGTTAAAAGGAAGCGTGGAACTATAAACTATGCTACCCAGGAGCTGTGCAATGTTGGAGCTGTGTGCAGAAGAAAAGAGTCACAAGGTCCGCGACTGCGCACGGGGGGTTGCGCTACTATGCGGGATGGCTAGAAAGTGACCATTGAAGTCACTATTCATGATGGGATGCTAGACTTGAGACCAAATGGAGCAGGCGGTAGGCATTTAAGACATGATTTATGGGAAAAATATGGGAAAATCTACTACCAAGGGAGCATTAATGAACCAAATTTGGGGGAAGCGATCGAATTCAAATTGAAAAAGCACTATAAATTACAAAGGGCTACCCAGTAAACAACACTTGGTCATTTGCGAATTGAGCTATTGAGCAGAGACCTGTTTGTTTTGTGTTGAGCATTGATTGAGCCCCTGAGTTCGCGAGTGATAGATTTCTGGACGGACACAATGGCAGCAGCTGAGGAAGTTATGGAAATAACATAAATGACTGCCAAAGAGGCCGCGCAAGCCCTAAATATGGGGGATGCTTCGGAAGGCACCGAGATTGTGGAAGAAATCCCGAAATAACTGCACACACCAACACCAAAGAAGGACAAACAAGCGATGGTTCCCATATGTGTGTCCCCACGGAACCCATTGCGCACCAAGCCATTGATGGAGGAGAAGGGGAAAGTCGTTATCATAGAGATAGATGAAGAAGAAGAAGACCTGAAGGACCTTATCATTGAAGTGGATGGGGATGAAAGCATGGAGGAGGAAATTGAGCCTGTGCACCCCCCGACAACACTGCTCGCCTATGTCCCCGGGGAAGGCTAAAGTGCCCAAGGACCTTGATAGGACAAAGAGCTCGCTCCAGACCCTGCTCCCCCCAGACAACATTTTTGTTTAGGGCATGCACCTGGGACAGATGCCAAGCTTAAAATTTCAATATTGGGACCTCATTGACCATGAAAAGTTCCCTCACCTTGAGACCTCACACTTCACGAAGCCCAAGCAGAAAACCGTGGCGAGGGTTACAAAATTAGAGTCGCGAAAGTCGTTGTGCGGAGTGGAAAAGGTCGAGCTACTTAACCTACTCTGGATGTTGCATTTCCACCATGCCCCAATAATAATTTTCGTCATCAGGCAACTACTCTGCTTAGTGCATGATGGGTGTTTGTAGCTAGAGGAGTCCATCCCTATCATGGCAAACTTGATTCACCACATTACCCAGCTTCCGTGCAAAGGAGGGGACCCCGCAAACATCTCTAAAGGGAAGAGAAGTGACTTCGCCATCACGGAGGCCATGAAGAAGAAATACAAGCTGGTGAAGAAGAAAAGGAGCTATGCCATATCCAACGTCAATGATAAAGAAGTGAGAGTGGCGACCCAAATATTGGCCCGTAAGGTTATGTGCAAGTGTTGTGCGGACGAAGTACCCACGCTGGTGGTAGCACTTACTGAACAATGTGTGAAGGGGATCCAGTTTAACTGGTCCAAGTTCCTTTGGAGAATTACTGTGAAGCTTAGAAATAGGGCAAAATGTTCCACTATGCATTGATTTTGCTATCCATAGTACTCGTGGTAGGGAAATTGCTGGAAGATAGTCAATTCCCCACAATTGACATGGATCTTCCGGAGGCTACAAAGTACGCTTCGCTCTAGGACACAAAGGATGCAAATAGGATCCGCAACAGTAAGATATTCTGGGTGTTCATGGAGATGAACCTTAGAATGGGGATCAACCACAAGCCGTAGTTGTCGTCCACTGTCTACAACAGCCTGTAGAGTTTTTTAGATTTTAAAGTGAACATCCATAGCATACACATCAGAGCATGCAAGGACTCGGCCAAGCAATGGAGAAAGCTACCCTTTGTAGCCATGGATGATGTCATCTTTAACATACTAGAGACATGGCCGTTGGAGTGGTGTGCTCCAAACATCGTGGAGATAGAGAAGTCAGCGGTGTAGAGGAAGAAAGAGGAGGCCAATCTGCACATGGCAGAGCTGGCAGAAGGAAGGAGGTAGCAGCAGCAGAAGCGCAGATGGCGCGGGATGTTACATAGACAACAACTAAAAAGGAAAAGGCCGCAACAGTAGCAACATAGGAGGCAGACACGAAGGTGCGTAAGAGCCAAGTGTTGCCTTCGCATGGGCAGGAAGCAGAGGAAGATGAGGGATACAAAGCCCTGCAAACCACATCAACAAAGTTGAAGCGCTATCACTTAACCAAGTAGACAGGGCTGCGCAAGAAGGTCAAGGCTTCGAAGTTGTCTATTGAACCAATCACCCTAACCGAGGGTGATCTACACGACATCGGCAAGATAGTGCATGATGTCACCTTCGAGGCCCTCCAAAATTTTATGCAGGAGAACCAGATTGTGTTGGGGACCCTCAAAGTGCAGCTGCATGAGCTGTAGGTGCACATTCCTTAGGCTGGTACCCTTTCAACTAGCCTCGCAGTCAAAACAATGAAAGCAGAACAGATGTTGTTTGCTTAGGTGACAAATACCATACTACTGCCAGAAGGGGCACTCGCGACAACAAATGGGGCCATCAGACCTACGATTAGCGCATTGAAGGGTCTTGGCATCAATATGGCTACACTCCCGCGAGAGACCTTATACGTTCTATAGGATGGGATAGCTACAGAAATGCGAGCTAGGGAAATCCACGCACTCCAAGTCCTCAATGATTAGAAAATCAACATGGAACAGTTGAGCTTGCACCACAGTGAAGTGATGTCGTAGAATCAACAACTGGTACAGGTACTAGATGAAGCTTTTCAAAGCATCTCGGAGGTAGCCATCCCAGTAGACACACCAAAAAAGGTGCACATCCACAGGCTAGTCATAGGGGTGCACGAGGCACAGGAGGAAATGACAAAGGTTTAGCTACAGCTAAACCTTCAGGTCACCGAGCTACGGTTAAAGGCATAGTCGTCCACCCCTCTGGAAGTTAGAGAATAGTGTGCTAGCACTATTACAGTGGACTAGATGAGATTGGTAGTGCAATGCGAGACTACACTAGCATGTTGGAAGAGTCATTTGAGGTCCTCACAAATCTACAGGAAGGCCCCAACATCTAGCGCTTAGAGACAGAGGCATGAGAACTCTAATAGCAGTATGACAGTGTTAAAGGAACTGCATAGATGGTGGCCCTCACCCAGAGGCTCGCGCGGATGCAATAGGGCAAGGCACTGAAAGAACAGGTGGATGCGACACAACACAAGGAAGCAGTCCTAAAGGCGCGCGTTCAGCCTTGGATCAATGAGGCCTTCACCATCACAACATAAATTGAAGGCAAGCTCGCACAAATGCATGGGATATAGGCACAGTTGCAGAGAAGAACTTCTGACACCACGGTCTCAGAACAATGCATGCAATAGATCCAACAGGCAATAGCTCAGTGTGTTGTCAACCTTGTAGCAGTTCAAGCAGAGTTAGAAGGACTCTGCGCGAATATCTCTACACCGACATAGTGACTCGAGGGCAAATCACGATGTTTGTTTTGTGGGCCTATTGGGCATGGAATCCCCCCAAGGCATGTTTTGGGGCTTAAAGCCCAAGTTTTGACCAAATATTTTTGTTAAAGTCCAAGTTTTGACCAAATATTTTTGTTAAAGCCCCTCGAATTGTGGGCGTGAAGCGCGAAATTATGATAGAGTCACAGGGTTGTCTGCCCTCATTTCCTAAGGTAATGTCAGCTTAAGAGACCTACCCATGGTCCAGAGACCATGGGTTTGTATAAATAGAGCGAGGCTTTAAGTGTAAAAAGGAGCATAAGAGCATGAGAAGTCTAAGTGATTGAGAAAAAGTGTAAAGTGTGTCTTTGGGTCGTAGAGTAGGGGAAGGCTCTGCAGTTGAATGTGCAGAGGCCTAGTACCTTGCAGCTGAGTGCGTGGACCCCTACAGTGGACTGCGCAGGGCAGGTCGAGTCTGTAACTGTTGGAAGAATAAATAAAGAGAAGTTTACCATATTTTTGTGCATCTTTTCCTGTTTTAATATATGATGGGCATAGTTTGCGAGTGTACTATTTATTTATTGCACGAAATTATATGAATGTTTTGTATAAATAATTATAACATAAGACATCCAAGTACGTGGAGGTAATTAACTAGTATAGGAAGATAATAAGACCTCAGGCAATAGCACAGAATGCAACTCTAGCAGTGCAGAAGCTCCACAGCCCCTGGCTAGGGTTGCGTGAAGGAAATGTATTAGGGCATGAGGAACAGGGAAGTTCGTGAAGTGACCTACGCACAAGGAAAAACATTGGGACCAATCAAACCTCTCAGACATTGGGTGTGAAAACCTAGTTCTAGCGCCCTCCAATACTACTTCGGGTGAGACCTTAGTCCGCGCTCTGCGAACTTTTGCCGAAAGGGACAGTAGTATAGGGATTTCTTTGGCTAATTAACTCTGAACTTGGGTCAAGCCCCAACAAGCCAACACTCGCAGACCACAAGAATTTACCTCATTTAGCGACTGAAAAGCTAATGCACTAGAAGATGGATACACTAGCTAAAATGATTGAATTGGAGCCGCGCAAATGGCTCAGAGGTGTCGAGAAAGCAGGATTGCTAAACCTGCTTTGGATAGTGCATTACCACCACACCCCAGTGACCATTTTTGTCATCAGGCAGCTTCTATGTTTGGTGCATGAATGGTGCTTGTGGTAGAGGAGCCCATCCCCATCACAGACCATCTAATTCACTGGATTACACAGCTTCCTTGCTCAGGGGAGAATCCAACTAACATTTATGAGGGAAGAATTGATGAGTTGGCCATCGCGAAGGCAATGAAAAAGAAGTTTAAGTTAGAGAAGAAGAAGCAAGGGGCCATCTCCAACATCAATAGCCCTGCAGTCAAGGTTGCCACACAGATATTGGTAGGGAAGGTGATGCGGAAGTGCCACACGGATGAGATGCCCATGCCAGTGGTTGCACTAGTAGTGAAATGCGTAGAAGGGGTCCATTCCAACTGGGCAAACTATCTATGTGGTGAGTTCCTTGCAAACTATTGTGAGGCATAGGAGTAGGGAAAAACATTTCATTATGCATGGCTCCTATTGTTGATAGTACTGGTGGCATGGGAGTTGCCCAAAGATAGCCAGTTCCCATCAATCGCACAGGACCTTCTAGAGGTAGTAAAGTACGCTTCGTTGTTGGAAACCAAGGACACGTAGAGGATAAGGGAGAGCAAGATATTTTGGGTGCTAATGGAGATGAACATCAAGATGGGGATCAATCACAAGCTACAGTTATTGCCCATTGTCTACAACAGTTTTCAGATCTTTGCGGAGTTCAAAACCAACTTCCACCATGTCTTCATCAGGGCATGGAAGGACCCTATGAAGACATGGCATGAGTTACCATACTTGGCAACTGACGATGTAATTTTCACAGTCCTTGAGTCTTGGCCACTGGAGTGGCACGCTCCAGCTGACTCCACAGTGGAAGTAGAGAAGTCTGTCACGTAGCAGAAGAAGGAAGAGACAAAACTATGGATGGCATAGTAGGTGGAGAAGCAAAAGAAAGAAGAAGCAATGACTAAGGCCTAGGTAGTGGGAGACACTGCGCAGTTGGCGGAGTAGCAGAAAATAGTAGAAGAAGAGCATGAAGGATAGAAGTCACCTTCGCTTGAACTAGAGACAGACACAGAACAAGGTGGCGTGGACCCGCAGATTATGTCCACCCAACTCAAACATCCATGACCACGAGAGCAGGTAGGGCCATGAAAGAAAAAAAAGGCCTCGAAGACTTCATTCGACCCTATCACCCTTACTGAAGGGGACTTACATGATATCGGTGAAACAGTGAGGGATGTCACTACGAAGGCCCTCCATCAGTTTGAGGAACAACACTAGTTGGTATTGGGGGCTCTCCGGAGACAAATACAGGAGTTTCAGGTATGCACTCCACAGGCTGGCACAATGTCTACCAACCTCACAGTCGACACTTCAGCTGCCAAGGAAATTTTGCATGCCAAGATGACCAATGCATTAGTGCTACCAGATGGAGCACTCATTATAGAGAATGAGGCCGATAGGCCTATGGTCGACAGTTTGAAAGGGGTCAGGTTAAACATGGTTGCGCTCCCTCAAGAGACACTCTATCTCTTGCAGGATGGGGTCGCTGTAGAACTTCAAGCAAGGGAGAGTCGTGCTATACAAGTAATGAGCTAGCAGCGCATCAACATTGAGCAGTTGAGCCTGTAGCACAATGAGGCCATATAACAGAACAAACAAATCATGCAGATTATGGAGGAAGCCTACCAAATGGTCTTGTAGTTGGCCATTCAAGCAGAGGAACCGCTGGAGGCGCGTGTCCGAAATTTAGCCATAGGGGTGCATGACACAAGAGAAGAAATGGCCAGGATTCAACTGGAGATGAACCTTCAGATAGCAGAGCTACAGTTGAAGGCTCAGCCTTCAACTCCACCAGAAGTCAGAGACAGTGTACCGTCATGATCATAACAACAATGGCAGCAGTTGACAGTGTAGTGACAGATTACATGAAGCTGTTTGAGTAGTCATTCAAGGTCCTCACCACCCTACAAGAGGGCCCAAACATAGAGTGCCTAGAGATATAGGCGCGCGAGTTGGAGCAGAAGCATAATGATGTAAAAGGGACTACACAAACAGTTGCCCTTACACAGAGGCTTGCAAGGATGCAGCAGGCCAATGCGCTCAAGGAACATGTGGATGTCGCTCGGCATAAAGAGATAGTTTTGAAAGTGCACATACAATCATGGATCGATGAGGCTTATACAATTATAACCTCCATTGAAATGAAGCTCACGCAACTACAAGCAACTCAGGAGTGGATTCAAGATAGCAGTTCAACAGTAGCGGTCACTGAACAGTGCGTGGAGGAAGTCTAGCAGGCAGCTGCTTAGTGTGTTGTCAAACTTGCAGCAATCTAAATAGAGCTGGGAGGTCTTCGCGCTAAGATCTCTACACCTACAGAGTGACTCAAGGGTGAGTCACGATGTTTGTGTTGGGGACTTGTTGGGCACAGGATCCCCCAAGGGAAGTTTTGGGGCTTAGAGCCCAGATTTTGGTCCAATTTTATAATTCCAATGTAAAGACTCTGCATTTTGTGGGCACAGAGTGCGTAGTTGTTAAAGAGTCATAGGGTTTTCCACCCTTATTTTGATAATTTAATGTCAGCTGTAGAAGATCTACCCATGGTCTGTAGACCATGGGATTTTATAAAAAGAGCGAGGCTCTAAGTAGTGAAAGGTATCTAACAAAGTCTAAGGAAGAATCAATGATGAATAATTGAGTCATATCTGAAGTGTAATTCTAAGTTTTGGGTCATAGCATAGGTAGAGGCTCTGCAGCTGAGTGCACAGAGGCTTAGAAGTCCACAGCTAAGTGCGTGGACCCTTGCAGCTAAGTGCGCAGGGTGAGTTGAGTCTGTAATCATTTGAAAGAATTAATAAATATAATTTTCTATCATTTCAGTGTCTTTATTTCCTGTTTATGCATCTGCTATATTGGGTATGAATTTCACTTATAATGCTTATATGATGCACGAATGTGTATAACTGTATTGGTTAAGTGAATGTAAGATAGAATATCTGTTCACACGAAGATAATTAAGATCTGTCAATAAGATAAGTAGATACTTAGAATAGTTTGGGAAATATCACAGTTCATTTCCGTAGCAGAGTGAAAGGACTTCAGCCCCTGGTTAGGGCTGCGTGGAAACTGATTGTGACACTTTGCGAGGGTACTAAAGGGTGGAATAGAGCGTGAAGCAACCTGTACAAAGGTAGGTATAGTTGGACTAAACTGACATCACATCCATCTCAAGGGTGCGGAAACTTGGTTCCAACATCCCCCCATACAGTTTCGGGTGAGACTTCAATTTGCGCTCCACAAGCTAATTCTGAAACGGCCAGTAGTGTAGGTATTTGTTTTCCTAACTAACTCTAAACCTGGGTCAGGCCCCCATAAGCCAACAATTAATGACATTTTCACATTAAATACTTTTCAATTTAACAAAACAAGGAGAATTTGTAAATCAATAACTATTAGCTCTAAATGCTTCTAAATAATAACTTAATAATGTGTAAAAAGAATAATAGTGATTATAGACACTTAGTAAAGGCATAAAATTATTCAATAAAATCATGAAACTCTGGAAAAAATGGAGCCTCACCACTCCCCCACGCTGACCTTCTTGCATGTCCTCATGCAAGCCAAATTATAAGATTATAAAACTATGGAAGAAGGCAGGGGGTATGTTTAAAGATGCTTCCCGGTAAAAATGTCAGCGAAAATCTTAGCATGGAAATATTAAGATATAATGATATGTCATCATTTTTAAATCATTCATCAAGTCTACAACATCACTATTACAATGCCAACTATAACCATGTTACAACCCTTATGAATGTATCCAGTGCAAGAATGATAAAATTGCAACAATATCAGGTACAGGAAAGTAATGCTTTGTACCATACATTATGGAAAAAGAGTACTGCAACTTTATGATATACATCACATACCTGTTGTCCTATTTCAAATGAACTCCCTACTTTTCATAGATTTCGGAGCTCTTATTTCTACCCAGAGACTTATTAACATTCATGATCAAAATCAAATGTTTGTTTAAAAGGTGCAATTTCAAGAAGGCTACCACAAGATTCTCGTACCTACTACAACAATCTTGTACCTAGGTCATGTAGTGATTATTTAGAGGCAACCACAATCAACACACATTTTTGTCCATTAACACCTAGTGAGTAATCATTGCTAAGAAATTCCTCACCCTAAATACCCTAAAGAATTGGAGTTATGATACTCTAAAAGGGAAATAAAAATAGAGCAAGATGACACCTTCCTGGACCAATCAGAAAAGACTTTAAATTTTGTTGTCATCCAGATGCAAGAGTAAGTTTCTTCTTAATCCAGTACAAATATTACATTCACTAAGGGTACCACATTATTAAAGATTCCTAATTTTTGAAATATAGAACTCAAAGCATCATGCTAAAATCATCTTAAAACCATTGTCCAAGAAATAAAATGATGAGTTTTAGGGAAAGAGAAAGATAACTGAGTAAATATTAGTATGCAATTAACTTTAATACCACAGAAATAGCCTTGTTTCCCACAGGTGTCTATAACCTCAACAGGGATGTCTTTTAACCCAACGAAATGCCTATGTTCCAGTTATTATATATAGATTCAATGTTAGCTTCTTTGAATTTTATATGAAGGCCATTGTCCTTGCTTGGTAACTAGCTAATGCCAGTGCCACTCACAAGAATTAACATAGATGAACAAGCTGGTTCGTGATGATACCTCTTGTCTTCCATCTTTTCAGTTGAAAGCCATTGCTCTGGCTTGGTGAGAAGCAACAGTAATGTCATGTATGTTAGGTCTCATGATCATGGTAGGTCAGCTCATCATGAGACCTCCTATCCTCCCCTAAATCTTTCATAAATTATGATTGTAATTAACTTTGAAGGTTACTTAATAAGTGGGGAAGTAGATCTACTCCTTAAGAGTACAAGACAACGTGAAAAATTTCTAATGACTAATCATTACTGGCTAGTTCTTCTACTGTAAAGACTTATTGAAAATATCCCAGATAATGGCTAAAAAATTCTTTAAGTTAATAATTGTAGTGTTCTCATGAATAACTTATTATGATCTTTACAAGATCGGTCCACCATAGGGGAATCTCCAATAGTACCTTCTAAGGGAAACTGAAAAATATATATCTCAAATAACAACTTCATTAGATTGGTTAATCATAGTTACTTTTGCAAAATCATGAGGTATTAGAGTGAATCATACTCAACAAGATTTGTCACGGATGTGTGTGTTAACAACCGATGCAAATCAAAATCAGTTTTAGTGGCTATGCTTTGAAAGTCAAAACCCTAATTGTAGTGTTGTAACAACTTTATTCATGACATTTATTTATTCTTCTACCCTACTCTACACTAATAAGTGAAAGACTCCCTTTTAAGTAAATGAGTACTTCCAGTGCATCCATGTGCGCAACAAGAGGATAACATATTCATGTTCAAATTTAGAAAGTATATGCGATAAAATACTAGAACATGAGGTACTAGTTGCATTAACTGATGTGATGCTACAAATTGTTGAATGATAAGGGAGGGATGAGTACTAACAGTCATCTAAAATAAATATTCTATGAGATCCATATACTCTTGGTCCTTTTATTCATGGGAAACATCTGGTGCATCATGCAAATCCTCCAATTTTCTTTGTTCATCCTCTAAAGTCTAGGTTGGATCAAGTTGGTGTTCTTCAATCTCTACTTCTGATGGCTTATCCTCATCAAGCATGATCCATAGCTTCTCGGTATCCCTAGGAATATTTTCTGGTTCTTCATGATTCTCTTCTTCTAGAGGATTAGACCGATTTCTAATTGATGCCAAGATGTGTTCTTTATGTGAAGCAGATACCCTAGCTTCTTCCAGAATTTGAGATAGTTCTTTGGATAGCATCACACTTCCTTGAATTTTCCTGCTAGATGGAAAGTCTTTTCAGCACCTTGATTGAGAGAGGGGGGTTCTTTTAGCACTTGAAAAACTCAAAAGATCAATTGCAGTAAAAAAAAACCAAGATTGTAAACTAAGGAACTCACACTTGCATAAATTAAATAACCTATCTTACAAAAAAATAAATAAATAAAATAAGTAAATATACACTTTGCAGTAAAAGAAATTTTTCATAAAAAACTCAATTGCAATAAATAAAGCATCACACTTTCCAGAAAGAAAAATTACCAATAAAAACTAAATTGCAGTAAAAGAAACAAATTAGGCATCACACTTTGCAATAAAGGAAATCACTCATTTGCAGAAAGGAAAACCTAGCTTGTGAGCTCTCTAGGAATGTTGTCGAGTATACTTCATCAAGCAAGGGGAATCTCGTTAATCTAGAAATTCAATTGCGAAGGAAAGGGAAAAACATGACAAGTCATTGAGGCCTCATCCTACAACTCCTCCCCTGCAACAATGCCAAAATTTCGGGCGGTATAAATGCAAGATTTACACCAACATTTAATTTGACAATCCGGTTAGGTAAACTTAGAGGCATAGCATAATATATGCCAGAATACGACCTTAGGAATCTGTCAAAAAAACCAAGATTTTGCAAGAAATTCAAAAGAAGCATCATTCAGGAAAAATGAACAAGACTCTTTGAAGCCAAAGTAAACACACTTTTGGAATCTACTTTTGGCTCCTCTTCTGGGTTGAGTTGACTCCTACAGTAAGTCTTCCCAAGTTGTCTAGGGGAAAAGGGAAGGTAGGCCCCATTCAAAAGGAGGTGATTCAAGAAATAAAGAATGAAAAAAAACCTCTCTAAAATTACTGCTATGTTACAAAGATGAAAAGCATGAAATAAAACATAAGGCAACTTCTTTCATATTCATCTAATGAAACCATTGAAAGCTTTTAAAAGAGATCCAAATTATACTGCTTCTCTGGAAATGATTCAATATTCAAGTTTAAGTAAAGTGTGCATTTGTCTTTGTTAAAAGTTTTCCTTCCTGGAATGAACCATCATTCCTGCACCGCAACTGCATTCCTGCATTGGAACGTTGTTCCTGTACTAAAATGATGTTCTTGCAGTAGAAGTATGTCCTATTCCTACAATGAGCATATCAGCCTAAAGCAGTAGTCAATTATGATGAAGGTATGCAACTTTTTAATCTTAAATAATTCCAAGAATTCTTGTGAGCAATTCACTTGCCAATAAAACAATATGATAATCTTCCCTTATGCTCATCCTGACATTTGTTCATTAAGATTTTAGAAATGAATATTAATTATTCAAAGTGCTGGAATCAGTTTCACATCTAAAATAATGGTATTAAGGTAGTCATGAATACTCAATGATACATGTTAAGTTAAATTAACCATAACTCTTACTCAACAATTGTTTCCTTCACCATAATATCTTGAAAGTAAACCTTATTATGCAACAAGGAGATTAGGCGAGTATCACACTAAATTCATAATAAAATAAAATAAAAATGAGAGATGCAGTAATAAGACATTTTTTACATGTACTCTATCTACATTAGCTCAACCTTCATGAAAATACATTCCAAGAGAGGAATGACATGAGTGACTTAAATAATCAGAATAATGAAAAAGAAATCAAGGAATGAAATTGAAAATCAAATGACTAAAAGGAAAAGTCGTGAATTTAAATTGTAGAGTTATCTTAAGTCATACTCACACCATGCATCTAAAATAAAATGTAGAAGAATTCTAAGATTGGGCAATAGAGTGGATGGTGGGCCCAACCACTCAGCGCGTTGACACAGCTAACTCATAGTGCCAGCAAATTTAGAAGAAACATAAATGTAAATAAAATGCCATAATGTCTATTAATTTCGAAGTCCATTACATCATGAATGAAAAAGCAACATTGTGCTCCAACCCTCCATGGATCATCCCACTGGACACGCATCTCTTCTCTTTCCTGCACAATGAAATCGAACCTATGTTCTACAAAGAAGCACGATCTACAAAATATAATGTCATTCTCCCGCACCTATGTAACTCATTTCTTTTATATTATTTTTACATGATAGTTTCTTTAGAAAACAATATGAGGATTAAATATCAAATGATGATCATCAATATAATATCAGTACAACCTTTTCCTATTGAAATAATGAAGATTTTATACGAATTTTCCAAGTTTGTGCATTTTCTAGAATTCTGTAAAAATTGGTATTTTTAACAAGCTGCCTCCAAAGAACTCTTCGTATCTCCTTAACCATTATAAATTTGGGAAATTTTTTTGGAGGAAATCTAGTTTTTTATGCTTACAACAATAATCATCTCATAATTTCCAGTTTCAGCTCCATTGCCTTGAGAAATTGTGCCCGAAACTGACTGTTTGGATACTTGTGAAATCTGAGATCCTACAATTCTGGAAAAAAGTGTTTTTTTATAAAACTGCCTCAAATACCCTTATGTAAATTTTATACCATTACGAATATTTGGAAACGGTTTTGGTTCTATATAATTTTTTATACTGGAAAAAAACCCATTTCCTCAGATTCTCGAGATTCACCTCCAACTGCACGCAAATCTAGGTCAAACTTGGCAGTTTGGAAACTGTGCGGATTTTGAGCACATTTGTTGATTTTCTTGAAGAGACCCACACGTGCAACTTGGGTGTATCTTGACTCATGTGGAAGCATTCAAAAAACATTTTGAACAAAAACCTCTTTCATATTTTCACAGAAATGTGTCAATGTATGAAAGCCCCAAATCGGTGCAGGGATCCTAGTGTAGGAGTGATGGTGCAGGAACTACTGGTGCAAAAACTACTGGTACAGGAACTGCTAGCACCTACCACAAAATAGCCTAAGGTTAATGACATTTTCATGTTAAATACTTTTCAATTTAACAAAACAAGGAGAATTCGTAAATCAATAATTGTCAGCTCTAAATACTTCTAAATAATAACTTAATAATGCATAGAAAGAATAATAATGATTATAGACACTTAGAACAGGCATAAAATTATTCAGTAAAATCATGAAAATCTTAACAAAATGGAGGCTCAACAACTCTTTCGATGAGTGTCGAATGCCATCGTCTTTTACCGGGATGCTCATCTAGGGTAAGGCCCACAGACTTAGATTTTAGAAGACTGCTATTTTTGTTATACATATATGATCAAGCTTAAGCCCTAATTTTGACGGACATTTGTCCACATTTTGTAACATTTTGACATATTATATGTATCTATATGCAGATATTTCGCAATGATTTGATCATATATACAAATGATTTTTGATATTTCAATTTAATGTGATGAATGATTAATATGCAAATCCAATGCTTGGTTAGTTATAGAATTAGAAAATGCATTATATAATCATGGAATGTGAATGAAAGTAAAAAAGGTAAATGATCTTTGTAATAATCTCACTCTCATAAATTGACAATGTAATGAAGGATATCTCACACAATAAACATTATTTAATTGAGACACAACCAGTTGTGACTTCAAATAAAAAATTAATTATTCAATACCATCAGATATTTCTTCATATAGTAAATTAATAATGACATTGTACTCATCCATATTATTAGAATTCAGATCGATACATATGCCTCTTGCAACCAAAAACTGACCAGATGGATAATGTATTACCCAAGCGGCGGAAGCTAAATTCCAAGTATGTCTACTAGCGTTATCAACAAATCCTAAATACACTAAATCATCCATCAAAGCCTGCCAAAGTAGATCAGAAATATCATCATCATGACACACCTATAGACAAAAACTAAAATTGTGTACACTATTTACAAAACAAAGCAAAAACCTAAGCATAATACTTCTTGAGATAGAGCTCATTTCTAGGCTCCAATAGCACATTTCCCTCAAAATCAACCAATTCATAAGAACCCTTCTTCAAGACTCTTTTAATGATGAAAGGATCATACCACATATGTTTGAATTTTCCTACCCCCAAGGTGTCTTTATCTTAGTCATAGACCAAGACAAGGTCACCTTCAAAAAAAACCTAGGTCGTACAGACTTGTCATACTGAGATTTAACTCTTTTCTTATGGGCCTAATTCATTGTGGTTGCATCTCGACACTGCTCATCAAGATGTTCCAAATGAATAAGGTGCTCTTCAAGAGTTGAGGTGCCTAGAAGAAGATGGACTGCTAACTTAAGAGATGGAATCTCACATTCTATAGGAAAGATCTATTCCAAACCATAAACCAACTGAAAATGAGTGAAACATGTATCAGTATTAACAAACATTCAGTATGCCCATAGCGCCGGGTATTATAGCATGATGTGCCAGTTGGACTTAGCTTGATTGATTTTCCTTTGTAGGATAGTCTTAAGGGATTTATTAATGGTTTCAACCTGTCCATTAGCTTGAGGATACTAAGGATAAGAATGATCTTTCCAAAATCCCAACTTCAAGGCCAACTTAGACATCATATTATTTTGAAAGTGACTGCCATGAGTAGTGACAATCTCTTTAGGAACATCGAGGTGTGAAACGATTTTATTGAATAGAAAAAGTGTTGTTGTCTCAGCGTCATTATTAAAAGTAGGCATAGCTTTGACCCACTTTTTGAAGTATTCTATTGCTAGGATAATAATATTGTGGCCCTTATTCGAAGCTGGGTTACAAGTAGTAAATTCAATACCCCACTTAGTAAACAGGCCAGCAGTGATAACAAGAAAAAGTGGAGATGGATAAGTGCAATTTTTTTGAGTATAAACTTGACAATGATGGAAATTTTTAACCAATTCTATATGACCATTAAAAATTGAAGGCTAAAAATACCCTGCACACAGGATTTTTTAAGTTCTAGCAAGCCCAGATAGATGACCTCCACAAGCTCCATTGTGGCATTCATCATAACCAACTCAACTTCTTCTAAGGTTAAACAACGTCTAAGGATTGAATCAATCCCATGACAATATAGAGTTTCATGAATAATCCTATAATTCTTAGCCAGGTGACGTAAATTTTGATGTTCATCCTTAGAAAAAGTATGAGGAAACTTCGAATTCTGGAGATATACAATGATGTCTCCATACCAAGGATCTTATGAAGTGATAAGAAAACGATGTTCATTTGGAAATGATTCTTCAAAAGTAACATCTCCTTCACAAGAAAATTTTGAAAATCAATTATCGAATACCAACGATTTATTTGACTTATCTCACATAAACTCGAGATCAAACTCTTTCAAAATGACAATCCATTTATTGTATTTCCCCCAATCACTCACCTACTGAGCACAAATTGAAATGGATTAACATCATCCAATACAAAGGTTTTGTTGAGCTAAATATAATGACGGAGTCACTAAAAAACATGAACCACTACTAAAGCCAATTCCTCAATATGAGAATACTAGAGTTCAGGACAAATTAAGCCACGGATTAGATAATAAATCACCTTCTCCCTAAGGTCATTGTCTTCCTAAACTAGAACCATACCAATAGTTGATTCTGCTGCTACGAGGTACAAAAGGAAATCTCTGGTATAATCAGGTGGACTCAGAAGAGGAGAAGAGGTCAATGCCTTTTTCAAAGTATCAAATGAGCATTTAGTGAAGTCATCCCAAATGAATGGAACTCCTTTACTAAGTAAATTCATATATCCTTTTGTAATCTCGGCATAGTTTACGATAAATCCGTAAAAAATTGGCTTTTCCTTGGAGACTTTGAATTTGAAAAATATTCGATGGGGGAGGCAACTGAATTATTTTCTCAACCTTGAAAGGATCAACATGATTCCCTGAATTAGAGATGATGAATCCCAACAATTGAATATATGTAACCGCGAAAACACATTTATTAGGGTTCAACCAGATTTTATAATAACGACAGCTTTCAAAGACTAAACGAAGGTGTTTTTGATGTTCAATTCTCTTGTGAGAGTGAACAACTAAATAATCCAAATAAACTTCAATTATATTATTGATTTCATGGAAAGTATATGGCATAATCCATTGAAAAGTAGCCCCAACATTTTCAAAGCCAAAAGGCATTTTCCTATATGCAAATGTACCACAGGGGAAAATAAATGTTGTCTTGTGTTGATCTTCAGCACGAATCGTTATTTGATTATATCCATAAAATCCATCCATGAAGGAAAATATTTCATTTCCCACACATTTGACTATAAATGGAGTGGGGAAATTTTCTTTAGGACTGGATTTATTCAAATCCTTGAAATTGATGCATGCCCTAATTGTTCCTCAATTTTTTCCAACAGGGACTATATTTGAAACCCATTTGTTAAAGAAACATGGTAGATGAAACTTTTCTTAAGGAGTTTCTCTACTTCAACCTTGATAGTCGCGGGTTTCCTAGGGTTTACTGGTTGAAGCTTTTGTCGAGTAGGTTTTGCATTTTCATAAGTCTTGATCTCATGCTAAACTATACTAGGATCAATCCCAGGTATTTCCTCATAAGATCAAGTGAATACATCTGAAAACTCTTTAAAGAGATCAGTGTAAAATTTTGATTTCTTGAGGGGAACACTCAGCTTCGATGAAGATGTTTTCAATAATGTTGGTATTCTTGGAAATGTTCACCAAAATGGTTTCTGAAATATTAGCCACACTACCTTTGGCAAAAATATGTGATGGAGCCAAATGGTTTAAAATTTTATGAACACTTCCACTAGAAAGAGGACTGGACAAATTTGATTCAACTTCCTGCAAGTCAGGGAGAAAATAGGACCGATTATGAAAATCATCCCATGGTATTTCTATAACAGTCATTGCTTATATAATTTCCTCTTCGGATGGTATAAAAATATCAAGGAAATACATATCCAAAGTGGAATCAATTGTCCATACCAGTGCCGCATCATCATCTACATCCTCTCATGGGAGAGGGATGGGATAAAAATCTGCAAAATTAACAATAGATTGATATGAAATTTCTATTGTAGATAATTGATAAGTCATTCCACCTACTTGACCTTCTTCTAACGTAGTAGTAGGAGGGGGCAAGGGCCAAGGATCTGAAAAATAATGAGTTCTAAAATAATATTTCCGAGGAATGATCTTGGAGGATGAAATGGCATTGACATGAGAAATAGGAGATGGAAGATCAAAAGTACCCATAAAATAAGAATACATTCCAACTCGAAAATTCTTGATAGGATGCTTGGTATTATTTACCAAGGGGACAATGGAGTTAACCTGTCCATTAGGGTCATTGGGAGAGTAGGCTAACTGATCAATCATAATAATTCTCCCTTCAGAAGGAAATCATAGGATGTGGAATAAAGATGAGACAATGGCATCCATTGCATAAACCCAATTACGAACCAACAAAGGATTATAATTGATATTAGCATCAAATATCTCTACTTCCACATTAACCACCTTACCCCATACACAAATAGGGAAGGAAGGTAGAATCCCATGAGGCCTATGATAATGACTATCGAACACAATTAAGAGAGTAGGAGAGGGAACAACTTCAGGTGACCCAATAGCATTCTAGCATAATATAGACATGATGTAGATGGAAGCCCCTTCATCAAGTATGGTTTGAAATATGATCTTCTTACGAAACATAGATTTAATCTAAAAATCCATATGATGAGAGAGTCTCGTTCTAACATTTGACATATAAAATGTAATTACCAAAGAGTTTTTTGGGTCTACTTCTCTTATCGAAGTGAGAAATGCACTCCTATGTGCAGAATATGATTGGAGTACCTCTAACGCTGACATAAAACATGGGCTTTGAGCTAAATCTTCCACAATAGAATATCTATGAGAAGCCCTCGCATTGGGATTATAAGTCAAACATTTTGAGGAGACTTTCGGCATCTGAGGTATAATATCTACTGTGGGCCTCTCTATATGATGAAGTTTTGGAATATTGGAAGCATTTTTAGCCTTAGAAGGTTCTGCCTCTCCATATCATGAGCTCTAGTTGAAATATCAACATGAGACATAACCATATACATTTGATATAGATTCCCCATTCTGGTTTCCCCCTATAGGGATTCCATTACTAGCATTCGTGCTAGCAAGTAATTTCTACCCTTTGGGAAAAGAGTTGGTAAGAATATCTTGGTAACTAGAAGGACCTTGCTGAGCTAAAAAGTGTCGAGCTTCCTAAGTCTTGGGGAAAATATGGATAAGGTGATCCTCATTGCATAACTTGCATGGGAACTTAACCTTCTTCTTAGATTCTTGTTTTCCCTCACCAGTGTCACCACTGGGTTTATTAGCATTTCCCTTCCCTCCCTTATCTTTTTTCTTCCCACATCCTTTCTTCTTCCCATTGGATTATTTATTTCCTTTGGAATTTAGGACTGGAAAACATTAACCGCTAAAGGTTGAGAAGGACCATACACTAAGGACATAGTTCGTGTTGTAGAAGCATATTGTAATGACAACTATTGTAATTGATTAGAAAAACTATTTGTATTAGTATCGATTGATCCTATAACTTCGTCAGCATGGGAGCCAAGTTTCGGCTTGGAGAGATCAATTTTTGATCTAGGAGCATCAGGTAAAATCTTATAGAGAACTCCTGACTTGAAATAAATGAGATATAATTGTTGAGCTCTAAAGATAATTTTTTCTTTAGTGAACACCCGAGAAAGTGATACATCCTTAAAAATCTATGATTACAATGATTTCAAAATCCACTCTAGAATCTCAGGAGATATATATCGCTTAATCAATCTCTTCCTTCTATGATTAGAAATATGGGTAACCTTGTCCTGCTCAAAATTGGCCAAGAGTTTAGTTTCGGCATCATAACGGATAGGAAAGCAAAACGGTTCAAAAACCTCGTAGCTAAATCACCAAATGTAGAAAACATCCCCCATCCCCCAACTCAATGTGTCATTTAGTTGCATTTCTAGTTAAGGTGCATTGGAATAACCTCAGCCTAATTGAATCATCAATCAGGTAGTTTGATGGGCACCATAAATGAAAAGTAGTATATGATCAGTCAGATCCTCACCAAAATTTCCTTCAAATTTTGGAAAATCGGATGGAAGTTTATTAGGGATCAGAGGCCAAGCGGGATTATAACGGATTAAATCCTTTCCCAATTTCAAAAGATCTAGAAAATTAAGTGTTGCCAAGAATGGTAAGCACAGAGAAACAGGAGAATTCTAAGATCCAAGAGTGGAATTTCCAATATTCAAAAAAGAGTATCCTGGATTTAGGGAGGCACCAGGCTGCCAAGGGTTACTCATACAAGCACCTAAACCATAAGGAAAACCTTGTACTCCAGGGGTATATGGAGGGTATCCACCCCCTACTACAGGATTATTATTCATGGGAAAACTTCCTTCTAGTGAAACATTATATGAAGGGGAAAGCCCCTAGTAATGATTCCAAGCACTAGCTAATGGAGGAAAAACCTGTGAAGTACCAATAGTAGGGAAGGGAATAATCCCCTACTAACCAAATAAATGGAAATATTCCCTGACCTGAAACCACTCGCAGAAGGATATGCCAAGTCTTGGCTCCCGTGAAAAGGATTAATGTTTTGAGCATGACCGTAGAAAGGCATTGATCCTAAATTCAATGATGGTTTAGAAGGAGGAACATGTCCACCTCAAAATTGAAAACCTTGTAAAGGTATTGACCTAGTAGCCATCAAATTCATAGATGCAGAAGAAGCAGAGGGTAAATTTGAAGAAACTGAGGGAATCCCACTAGATGACATTCTCAAATGATAAGCTCCTATGAAAGGAGAAGAAGGTTAGGTGCCCCCACTCGAAATCAGGATGGAGGTAGATCCAATAGCTTCCATACTAGGTGTAATAGTAGATATAGGAATAGTACGTCCTCCTATAGTTGAAGTAGGAGTATGTACACCAATTGTATCAATATAGCCACTAACATTGGCCATTGAGAACAAAGAATGAGAGCGAATAGGGCTAGCCAGTCTAGGAGTTATAATACCCATGTATGATACAACGAAAGGAATATGAGAAGGAAGATGTTCCATAGGATTCTCGGGAGGCTTCGAAACATCTTTAATTTCTACTTCGTCTTCCAATTGGAAGAGTACTCTAACAAGCACCAGAGAATTTCCATACATATTATGGACTACACTAGGTTCACCCTATGGAATAAGATCCCTCAGAGAAGGACCTGTCTCTCTTGCGTTAGCTAAAACTCGTTCAAAAGCACCATCATAATTAATCCTACACCTTCTAAGTGAAGGCTCGCCACTCGCAGGTAAAAGCCCATGAGGCCCTCTAGACTGATAAACTAGTCAGTCTACCAATTTTATGTATAAAGAGAAATTAAAGACTTAAATCACCTATGGAAAGCTAGGAGGACATAAAACTCACTAAAAATATCCTAAAGATACAACCAAGAAAATAACTTCCAGGTATTTCTGCTCTAGGTGATTAGGATCGAACACCATAATACCAGAAAGTGAAGATAAGGATCTCCTTAAGGTAATTTCAAGTGATGACGGCCCAAGCCTACTAGTGAGGATATCATAAGAAGCTATGTTGACCTCCATACAATAGCCTTTTCTAGTGCAAGTACCCAAGATTTGCAAGGGCACCCTCCAGAAATACTATGAAAGTGATGAAATGTCTCCCTTAGGTACCACAAGCATTCCCCCCAGCAGTCACTTGTGTGATCCCTAGGAAAGGAAACTAAGGTCACTATCTCATGGTTAGAAGTCGAGCGGAACAATCATGGGCTTGTGATCCAACAAGTAGGATATGAGCTATCTCTCTTTCCTTATCTCCACACGTCTTCATGCTTAACTCCTCTGCTAGAGGGGCTTTCTTGAACACCTTAACGATACTGGATTTCCACTATTTAGTAGACTTTTATACTTTCACTTTAAGTGGACTTTGAGAGTTTACTCTCCATACCCCTATTCAAAGGCCCTAAATGTCCTAGACTAGTTGATGTTGCCATGACAAAAATAAAAATTCTAGTTCTTTTTAATTTTAAGAACTTATTTTAGTTGGTTGTTATTTAAGACAAGGGAATTGGAAGTACAACTGATGATGTTCTGACACAAAAGAAATCAATAGAAAACCTAGGCTACATGAAAATGAAACATTTATTTTTCTTCAATGAAAGAAATTTCTACATGGGTTCTATGAGAAAGATATAAAAGAAAAAATTCTTTTTCTTTTTCTTTTAAGCACTTACACATTCAACACCTAACAAAAAATACTAAATGTCTAAAATGAATCTACCCTAATGCATAGTATAATGCAAATGAAAGATTCAAAGTAAAGCTCAAAAGAAAAATAATGTGACCCCAAAATCAAAAGCCAATTTAACAAGAAAAAATAAGCAAATCTCAAAGAAGAAATACTCAATGCAAAAAGACTCTTAGCCTTAAAACAAGAATTCACACCTTTTCCAAAAACCAAAAAGACAAAAATACAAGAAAAGAAGTACAAAGCAATTTTTTTCTTTTTATTTAAAAGAATTTAAAAGACCAACAAGTTGAGAAAGGAAACCAAGTATATATTTGAAGACCAACAACATGAAAAATACCCAAATCCTTCTAGTCACCAATGATATCAAGGATAAAATACTAAAGAAGAATAAGAGACTTAATCACCCTAATTAATTTGATCAACAAGATACAAAAAATTCTGGAAATCAGAATGACTTCAAAGGACTGGAATATCTCATTCATCCAAGAATTACAACCAGCTTCCATGAAAAAAAATAGAAAAGAAAAATAATCCAACTTCAATGTTGCACAAGAAACAACCCAAAGACTAGGTTATAAACAAGTTCAAGAACAACCAGACCTGTTCCAAAAGCACAAAATAGTTAGAGACTTCACAAAGAAGATCTCGAACCCAACTTTAAACACTAAAAGCTTCAAAAAATACAAACCCTAGGTTGACATAGGATTTTCACAAATCAGAAGAATAACATTGACAACATCTAACAGCAAGACAATTCCAGGCTTCATTGATATCATAAAATCATAAAAAAACATGGTTAAACCCCCAGCAAAAGCCATTGAAAAAAATAGAGTTTTTCAAATCTGTACGTTATTGTTTGACAATAGAACTGTTTATATACACGAATGTGTCTGAAGAATCTTGTGTATATGCAGGTTTCTTTGGAAGAAACTGTGTATATATGCTATTGCCTATAATAAAAACTAAGTATAAATGGAAAACTAGAGAAAAATAAAGTCTTGATCCAAAATTTTAGGTTGAATGATAAGATTTAAGAGTTAAGAAGATTGGAAAAAGTCAAGAAACAACAAACAAAACCCAGATCAAAGAACAACAACCCTTCTAGGAAATACTTGATGGTATTCTCTAGTGGAGTCACCACTTCCGTTGGAGGGAAAAGTTTGCTAAGGAAAGGGTTGAAAACCTCAACAAAGAAGAATAATATAATCAATAAAGAGCATTCAAACAAGCATACCAAACAAATGAATTACTAAACATGGATTTGGAAATGTACCTGGAGGTCCTACGTTTGATGATGTTCCCGTAGGGTCCAAACTCTCTGCTTCCTCCATAATGAGCAGTCATGCAAGTCAATTCACGTAAGCATATACATACTAGATAATTCAATATTCATACATAAAAGGTATGTTATATAATCATATATAAGCATATAAATTACTATTCATGAGACAATAACAGATCAGAAACAAGACATGAGATTCTTTATTGATTAATAACAATAGGTACAGGAAAGGTACAACCTGAACTGGGCCAAAGGCACCAACAAAGCCTTCTTCTAGATCCATCCGGCCTAAGCCAAAAAGAAAACCTCTCTAAAAAGTGCAAGGAGATGCTATAAAGATGATGAAAATCTCTGCAAATGAAACAATGGATTCCTAGAGACTCAAAGTGCAAGAGGCGTGGGAAAATTAGACTTGATCTGGGAGAAAAATGGTTATAATTTTGATAGCCCTTCTCTTCTATTTCTTAGTCCTACCCAAGGGGTGTATATATATCACATGAAATTAGTTGATTCAGTTGTGTGGTGAGCTCCTGTAGGCGGGATTTCGGTAAAACCCATAAACCCCACCTAAAAAATAGCATTTTAATTATTTTTTCATATTTTAAAAGGTATACATGGGTGTCGTGTTATAGGACCCACATATGTACATGATTTAGTGTGGGCAGAGTCACGTATGGAATATTATTTTTTAATATAATATCAAGTATGTATGGTAAAAGGGACTACCCAAGGCCATAAAAGAGCACCAAGTCTACAAGAGTGCTAAATGATGTTATAACAAACATAGCAACGCCTTGACTAACAAAGTTTATCTCTCCTTAATATCAAAGCACAATTATGTGAGGCTTTACGTGGGACACCAAACTACCTCTCAAGGAACATACCCCATCCAGATGTTCACAAGGTATGTCCTTCTAGGACTATATTTGTCTTGGATTCCCAATCCTCAAAGAATATCAGTCCTCTTCGACCACTCTTGTCTTGGATACCCTAGCGAATCCTCAAAGAGTTTTGGTCCATGGGACCAACTCCTTATCTTGGATTCCAAATCCTCAAGGAGTACTAATCTCAGATTCTTACCCAATCCTTCAGACCCCATTCTCTCTCAATTGCCTTTAGTAGATGTACAGTTGTTAGTACTAGCCTGGTGCATGACACATAGTAGAGAAGTATGTCCATCATCACTCCCTCTTAGCCATGAGGATATAATTGTTCCTTCACACACAAAGGAAATATATGCAAGATCCATCTCAACTATAGAGATGTGTTCAACATAAGCTACAATGGCTCCACCTTTTGAATCATCATATCATGTGTGAACTTCAACCTTCAATCTTTCACAACTTATCATTAAGATAGGTTACATATCATCACTTTACATATAACTAATACTTAGTTGTATCTTCTCATACTAGTCAGTGTAGAGCTTGGTCATAGCCCCCATGGAACATCGGGAAAGTGATCAAAATATGACCATCAATTTCTCGCATGTCCTGCTACCTTTCTTGCCAGTGTAGTGAATCGTACATTCCTTTGGGCTTTATGCCAAAGTCACACACCCAATCTAGATAGTTCCTAACAATCACATTAATTCCTACAATACATTTTTTCAGGTAGCAAAATCATACCAAACCATTAGTGCCAAATCAATATCAGAGCTATCAAATCATGATAACCTCTTCATAAGATCTCATTTATTTCTCTCATCAGATATCAACATCCTTCATTAAGGCCCTCCTTCATGCATCAACCATCAATCAATTAGAGTCTTATTAAAACAGGCTTCAATGCCACATTGGTTAGGTTTTCTATAACTCCTTCTGAAGTCAACAGACTTACAGACTTCAAGGTACCATATTGGATGTTGGTCATTAAAATCATGTCTTTAATTAGAAGAGTCCAAACTTTATAAAGGCATAACATGCTCATGAAACCAAGAATCTTCTTGCAACCTTCTCTTCCAAAAAAATAAAAAAACATGAATCAACTAAAGAATAATTGAAAACATGTATACCTCTTTCTTCATCCATTCATCTAGTCTAATTTTTCTCATCTTGAAGATGAGACTTCCTTCATGCTGAAAATATACCTACATTACTTCTAGGAAGCTTACTCTATAATTTTAAATTGTATAATATATCTACAATGTCATAAAGTTGTTGCATGAATACTTCTACCATTTTCCTTCCTAAATGTCTGCTTCAATGCAATGTATCTAGTTACAATGAATTCTTCCAAATCTACATGTTGTTATATATGATTCCAACTCAATGTTTTAACCAATGCATCTACATGTCCTACTCTTCTCTATAAGGATTTCATCATGATGGAGCTACTCAATAAAAGATATCCCTAGGATCTTCTTCCTTTGGTTTATTTTTAGGTTCTTTGTTACCTTTATGTACATGGGCTCCACCCCTTTCCTTTCTCTTATTGCCTATGTTATGTTGAGAGTTATTAGGAAAATTCCTATTGAAGTGTCCATACTTTTTTCATTCAAAAAGAAAACATTTAATCTTGGGCATGCTTATATTGTTTTTATGAGGATAAAACTTACCAAACATTCCCTTCGGAGACTTCTTCACCTTAGTAACAAAGGCTTGTTACTTTCCATTTGGATTGGGGTCATCCTTTGCTTTCAATATGCTCTCTTCCAAAAAATACATTGAGACCACTAATCATCAAATTTTGGACTTTCCTTCCTCAAGATCATGCTAGTCACAAACAAGTTCCATTGAAGAGGGAGAGAATTAAGGATGTAGGTTGTTATTTTTTAATCTAAAATTGTTTCATAAAGTGCATACAATTGATCCCTTAACGAAGATATACTTTACTAGATATGAAGCAATGTCTTCATCGGATGATACCCTTATCTTGTACAAATGACTTCTCAAGGATATCTTTTATCCAAAGGTACTCAATGCACATAAATGTGTAAATATGTCATAGATATCTTTAGCTTTATCCAATTCTTCCACAAAAAAATGAGGTAATCCTTAATTGATTCAATAATTATCCTTTGCACGCTTATCTCATCCTTGAAGTATTTATTCTAATATTTTTTATTTCTATTATTAGATACTACAACGTTTCCGAGCACATAGTTCATGACATCATTATGTGTGAGAATGAGGTCTATCTTCTTCTTCCATGCTTGGAAGTTTGAGGCCCCATCAAGCTTATTTCTTTCCTTATAAAATGAACTCATTTTATTATATGATTGAGACATAAAAATAATACAGCACTGACTTGAATTTGATGATGCCTTCAGGGATTCTTCCATAAGTTATTAGATACTTCCTTTAGAAATACCTTTGAGAGAAGCTTCCAAAGATGCCAAGACAAGATTCTCTTCTCAAGGGAATAATTTTTTTTCCTCTTTAATTTTGGTTAGGGTATGATGTAGGTGTTTCTACAGGTCCAAAAACTGGACTTCTATTACTCCTTTCTTTCTTCAAACAAACTTTGAATGGGATACCACAATCCTCATTTACTTTGATGCATTTGATGATAAATATAGAATGTTATCGTTCTGCAGCCTCGACCCTCTGGTTAGGCATTTTGCAAATAGTTAGATGCCTTTAGAACAAACCTAAAATGCTTCTCTTTACTGTGGTCTTGATTCTTCTACAAGATGTTTTCCTTCGATGGCCTATAAGGTTGATTCTAGTTCTTTGAAACTTCAATTTAGTAAGATATGATTACATATCGTAGGATTCTTACAATGATGCACAAAATCCTTGACCTAGAATGGGCTTCTTACTATATCTCTCGAATCTCATAAAAATGTGTTATTTTTCTCCTCCAAATCACCAGACTTCTAACACATGTCTATAGCCTAGTTCCAGGATATTGTATTATAGAATTTGCATAACAATAACTCAAAAAAATGTTTTTCTTTGCTTGACACTTCTTCTAGATGGATAAAACTTCTAGACAATCATAACAAGTCCTATCGACTTGGTTTCTTTCTACACTGCCACTACTTGGAGCTATACAAAACCCTCCTTTCGGTGATATTCTAGTTGCCTATGATCTTGAAATTAGCTCTAATACCATGTTGGGAAATCTAGTAGGGCAGCATTAGGGTGATTTCTATTAACTTGATAATTATTTGTGATATTGTAATTATTTCTTCTTCTTGATTATTAATTTTGTATGATCAAATCAATTTCAAAAAAATATGAAGATCACAAACATAAGAAGATGAACACGAAATATAGGGTCCAAGCCAAGGAAAAACCCCTCCAAGGGGAAAACCCAGAAAGAAATTCTCTTCTTATAGAATCAATTAAAATGAGACTTCAAGACTCAAGACCAAGACCAACACTTCCACCAAGAACCAAGCCAACCAACCAAAGAAAACCCTTCTTCTATGCAAGACAAGATCTTCAAGGATAGTGAAGCAAAAACTTCTTCAAAATAAGGCTCTTCTAGCCTTTCGGCCTCTTAAGAAATGACTATAATTTCTCCTGCAAGTTTCAGACCTGATATATTCCTAGAAACCTTAGGCCTTTGGCACATGTGAGTTGTAGCAAGAAAATTTCATAAATTTGAGCTTACTAGGGCTTCTCCCTTCATCGCTAGAGTTTCCTTTCCCTTCCATGACTTTCACATCCCTTTTCAATTGTAGATTGATTGCCAAATATGTGTGATGGTGTGTGTCACAATATTTCAAAGTCTATCCTTTAAATGACCTTTCAACAGGGTCGAATAGCCCTCTCTAGGCTGACATATTCTAGGTTGGTTGACTTGGTCTTGGCCTAAACACTTCTACATAAAAAAATAATTTTTCTTTTCTTGATACAAATGCCCGAATGGGTATTTTATAATATGCCAATGACGCTTTGACTCATGTAAACCCTAGGAGCATTAAATGAATGCATGGCCTAGTGAAAAATAACTTGAGCAAGAAAACCCTTCTATACAAAAATAATTTTCTTTTGTTATTTACATCATTTTTCTTTCTTCTTTTGATAGATGCATAAAAATTAGATCATGACATGAGTCAATTGACAATTATGAAGACCGAAACTAGTCACATCCTCCAACACCTTGCACCATCATCGAGGTTGTGGGTGACAATGCTTTCGAGCTAAGCATTCCCCATTCCTTAGCCTACACTCTATGTTCAATGTGGACTGCTTCCTTTATTTTTCATCACATTGTTTAATTTATATATTTTGTGGATGTTGTTTACTTTAACATCATTTTTAGATGTTGCCCTATTGTCTTCTACACTGCCTTTACATGCCCGTGAGTTGGATTCTCCCTTAGTTATTTGATGAAGGACAAGACCCAATTTAATGGAGTGATATATTTGGAAGTTGGTATATTATCCGAGATCTTGGTACTATCTTTAAATTTGAATTGTTTGTTATTTTATTCTATATCGCTCTTTAACGAAACAACCTCTACTTTTAAACTCTTACCTTTAGCTAGTTTCTCATTACTTCTTCAATTCTCCTTGTTTATTCTAAATGGTTTTTCAACTTGATAATTTCTTCATTAATCTCATTAGTAATTTCTAGATTGGTCCATAAAGAGATGATTTCAGCTTCAAGTCTCTCAGAATGAATTTTCTTTTCATTAAACTGTCAAGTCACTACTTCATTGGCTCTTTTAAATTCTTCTTGTTGGGTTTGTAGGACTATTACAAAATTATTTAATTCATCCGCATCTTGATCTGTGTTCTCATATATCTGCAACATATCCTTGAGAATCTTAATCTTTTCTAAGACATAGACAATTTTCCTTATGAAATCAAATTCATTTTCTAACCTTTCTTCTTTTGAATCTGAAACACCATTGTTATATTGGAAATTACCTTCTCATCAACTTAGAGGAGAAAACCAACTTGGACTAGAAGAAACCCTAGCTTACAGGCCCATTTGTCATGGTAATGCACCCCAAGAACTAGCAAACAATGTACTAACATGAGCTAGTTGAACAGCATACCGTGTTAACCTAGACTCTAATGCTTTGGTTTTTCCATAAGGTCATGCTACCTAACTTTCATCAGCTCACAAAGGAAAATTCTTGTGTTAACTCACTGAAACTCTTGCATTCACTCAAGGTTGGCTCGGAAAATATGGAAGGGATTGCCTCTGTCATCTTTTAGAATTTTCCTATCCAAACTAAGGAAAATGAATTAAAGAAGAGGAAACATCCTCTAGCATTTTGGATTTTTCTCAAGAGGAATTGGTGAAGAAATTGGAAAACGATCAGCCTCCCCTTGCCTATATATCAAGCTATGACATTGTGATGAGGATCATAATTTTTGCACTGTTATGAGGTCGAGACACTATTGAGAGAGAGATAGAGGAGCTAGGAGCTAAGGGAAGATTTGTTGCATAAATCATGGTTGTAATCATTCTTCTCAGAGTTAATAATATAGATATAATGTTGCTCTATATATGTCATGACTTCAATACTTTCTTTTTGTATATTTTGATCCGACAACAAGACTAATGCTTTGTTATTGATCCATTCAATTCTTATATGTTGTTATATGTCATTGTATTGAATTGTTAAAGTGTATATATGCTATTAAGATCACTTGCTGTCCATCTCATGTGTAGGCCTAAATCTAGGATTTGGTTGAAGATCCTTTCTCTAACACAATAAAATCTCTAACAGATATTTGCAAAGAACAAGTAGGTAACTCCTCACCGTAACTTCATCAATTATTAATTAACATAGCTATGATTGAATGTGTCTTGATTGAATAGCTGAAGATATATATTATTAACATTAGGAAGAATGATTACAACCATTATTGATACAAAAAATATTCCCTCAACTCCTAAATCCTCTCTCTCTCTCTCTCTCTCTCTCTCTCTCTCTCTCTCTCTAAACAGTCTCTCAACAACATAATAGTGCACAAACTCTCTCTCTCTCTCTCTCTCTCTCTCTAAACAGTCTCTCAACAACATAATAGTGCACAAAATATGATAATCCAATTCTCTAAATAGTGTCTCACCAATTCCTCTTGGGAAAAATCCAAAAGGCTAAAGGATGTTTCCTCTAAAGGATCACCTCTATCTAATATTTTCGAAGTTGCATATCCTAACTAAGGAAAATGAACAAGGAAACAGAATTAAAGTAGAGGAAACATCCTCCAGCCTTTTTTATTTTGCCTAAGAGGAACTAGTGAATAAATTGGCAAAATATTAGCCTCCCCTCGCCTATATATTAGAGGATAGGTGATTGTAATGAGGACTAGAATTTGTGCATTGTTATGTTATTGAGACACTATTCGGAGAGAGAGAGAGAGGAGCTAGGAGCTTAGGGAATATTTGTTGCAGCAATCATGGTTGTAATCATTCTTCTCAGATTTAATAATATAGGTTTGTAGTTGTTCAAGAAAGATACATTCAATCATAACTATGTTAACTAATAATTTATGAAGTTACGGTGAGGATTTATATGCTTGTCCTTTGCACAAATATGTTGGAGCTTTTAGTGTGACAGAGAAAGGATCCTCAGCCAAATCTCAGAGTGAGACCTACACACAAAACAAACACCAAATGATATTCACAACATATATAAACTTGAGCAATTCAATACATTGACATATAAAATCATATAATAAATGAATGCATCAATAACAAAGCATTAGTCTCACCGTTGGATCAACTTATACATAAAGAAAGTATCGAAGTCATGACAAAGACAGAACAACAATAGATCAATATTATTAACTTTGAGAAGAATGATTATAACCATGATTGTTGCAACAAATCTTCCCTCAGCTCCTATCTCCTCTCTCTCTCTTAACAGTGTCTTGACAACATAACAGTACACAAATTACGATCCTCATTACAATGGCCTAGCCTCCAATATATAGGCAAGGGGAGGCTAAGATTTTGCTAATTTCGTCACTGGTTCCTCCTAGGAAAAAGCTAAAGGGTTGGAGGATGTTTCCTCTTCTTTAGTGCTCTTTCCCTATTAATTTTCCTCATTTAGGATAGGAAACTTCCAAAAGATGATATAAATGTGATCCTTTCCATCTTTTCTGAGTCAATCTTGAGTGAATGTCGAAGTGTCAGTGAGTTAACATGGGAATTTTCCTTTGTGAGCTAATGAAAGTTAGGTAATGTGAACTTATGGGCAAAACAGAGTGTTAGAGCCTAGCTTAATGTGTTCTTTTGGTCTATTGGCCCACGTTATCACATTGTTTTGTAGTTCTAGGGGTGCATTACCATAGAAAATGAGCCTATAAGATAGGGTTTCTTCCGGTCCAAGTTGGTCTTCTCCTCTGATTTGATGAGGAGTTCAGTTCTAATATAAAAAACATCTAACAAGAAAGGAGTAGATTCTTTGACATTTCCACACTCATCTTCTGATAGAATATGATTCCCTTCTTCAGATACGTTTAATTCTTCCTTATTCATATGCTTTTGATTATGTGTTTTAGAACAAGAAGAAGCAATATGGCCTATCTTCATACATAGAAGCTTACATGGTGAATTAAATTCTTCTTCATCTACATTGTTCTCACTAATATATCCCTCATGGAGGACTTTCAAGTTGTTTCATAAATCATTTTCATATTCATAGTGCATAATTTTCTCATGTTCTTAATCAAGAATACTACAGTAAATTACATTCATAGCTTGAGAATTCTTCTGCAATTCTTGAATCAATGGGGTTTTTTTAGTATATCCATTACATACTAAATTCCAAACATTATATCCAATAGATATTAATCTAGATTTCATATTTTCTTTCCATACCTAATAGTTTTCATCATTGAGTAGAGACATACCTTGATGATCCATATTTCCTAAAATGACTTGTTCTACAATTGATTTTCCTTTTTTGACAATTGGTGACACTGCCACTACATGTGATATATTATTTACATAATAATCATCCTTCATATGCATTTTCTTCTTCTCCCATGATTATTACTTCCTGTTCTTTTTTTCTTTGAAATAATTCCTTTGATCTCCTTTGAGTTGTTAAACTGATTTCTGAAGGACCTACTCTAATACGGATTGTTGAAAATATTGAGAGGGGGTGAATCCTTATTTAAACTATTTAAAAAATTATTACATATGTATATATTCAATTGCATTCAACATATAATTATTAAGAATCATCAAGGAGCACATAATCAAGTCATAAGCATCAGACACATGAACACAAAGATTTTAGGTCAAAAGCCATGAAGGGAGAAAACCACCATACTTATTCTCTTTTGGATCTTAAAAATTTTATTATATAAATTCATTGGAACTAACCAATAGAAAGTGTTAGATAGTTGGAATTGTTAGGATGGTAGGTGGAATCAAGTGTGTTTTCATTAATGTCAACTAGGCTAGCATTGGTGTCAACTGGGTTAGGATGGTAGATGCATACATAGTGTGATTGGCATTGATGTGGTGTGTTTGTTGTTTAGTTGGAGTTGGATACTTGGCTAGAGTGGAAGGGGGACTCATAACTTTGATGGAATTTCTTTCTCACAATATTAGCTCAAATGCTCCTATAGATGTCAGAGTTGGATAGTGCTCGGAAAGAGATTTCCAATAGTTTATTGAAGTCTGGAAAAGACCCCTTGGATAAAAAATTATTGCTAGTCAAAGTTTGTAGAGAAAAAGGGTCAAATATTTAGGTCAAGCTTGGTGATAGTGTTGTCAGTCTCCAAAATTGGAGAAAGTTTGGAGTTTCCCCAAATTTGGTAGATGGGCCATACAAGATTGTTAACATACAGATAGTCGCAGATTTGGACCAATCAGAAGCTCAGAAGAGACGACATGGGAGGTCCCACCAGGGGACTATTGATCACTTTAATTTTTTATTAATTCAACAACAAAGTGCTACAGAAATTGTCAACCCAGGGAAGTCTGTTTATTTCAAAGGCAACTACACACTGTATGTGCTCAATCTCAAAAGCAGTAAAATTTGTAGTAATAAGTATACTAGTCACACCTTGTTCTAAGCAAACTGAAGCTCTACTCTGAGTTACAGCAAAAACAATCTATTGCAGAAAATTATCAAAGAATGCTTAATTTCATTAAAAAGAGCAATCTAATAAAAGGAATCAATTTGCAAAGGAAAGCACTAGCTATGCTGTAATAGAGAACAAGACCCTATTCCTCAAGCAGGAACCTTCAGTACCTGTTTCTGATTACCATGCTTGCCAACTCACTCTGTAAACTTAATTGACAATAAAGCACTCACAGATTAATTGTAAATGAATTCGAGAAAGTAATGCAGCAATCAATTGGAAAAACAGAGTTCAACAATAACGCATAAGTAACATTCAATGAACAAAACTTTAACAAGGTATGGATAGAAAACACACTTAACACACTGTAGAAATGTAATGGGTGAATCTTGTGATGAAGGTGGGCCCTGTCCTTCTCACAAGATTCCCCAGGAAATGGGAACTAGAAAGAAACGTTCAGAACAATATTTTATTCATCCATCAATATGTCATGTTACAAAAAGATTCCAGTTCTTTTCCTTCAGCTCGACCTTCCCGCAGTCTGTCCATCCCCTTCTAATGTAGATGTCTCCTCTTTTTAAAGAGGAGACATCTATTACAATTGATTACATTGTAAGTCCTATCTTTAACCCAATATGCCAAAATAGGGAAATCAATTTTCCCATTAACAAAATGTTGTTACAATGGTTATTGTAATGCTGACTTTGGAGTGTGGTCGTTACAGCCAGTGTAGTAGCTCCTTCGATGATCTTCTTCTATTGTTGTCGAATATAGAATGCAAATCATGGTTGTTTCAGCAACGGGATTTGCGCATTGTTCTTAACTGTTTCAGCAACATAAACTGTAAGGATAACCCTGCAGTCTCCAGGTTGTTTCAACAACATGGACTGCAATGATAAGCTGTTTCAGCGACTATCCGATTCAATTATTAACTATTAAGGTAATGTAATTATATGTAAAATAAATTAAATGTATAGTAATAAGAAGAAATATTGTATAACTTTGGAAAAATGGGTTAAAGCAATAACATGGACTTTAAATATAGGTTGGAAAAGGATGACATAATAGAAAAATATATGGTCAAAAAGGGACAATGTGGGGTCCTAACATCCCCCCCCAACTGAAAGGGTTGCATGTCCTCATGCAATTTTACTCTGAACCTAAGTCCAAGTACTGGGCATTGCAATGCAAATTACTTAGGCAGTAAGTATAGAAGGTGCTATCAGCCAGATCTCTGAAACCATAAACATTCTGTAATCTCTGCCATGTTGTTGCTTCCTCCTTTTGGACAACCTGTAATGAGCCCTATACTCTTGTGCCGACATCCATAGAAGAGGGAAATGAAATTGATATCCTAACCATTTTTCGGCACACTACTGAATACATTTGACAGTTAGGTAGGTATGAAATTCTTGCTTCAAGATTAAGAGGACTAAAGGGATGATATTCCTGCCTCTCCTTAGAAGACCGTTGCCAAAATAAGTTGTTCTCTTGTAAGGCAAGAGCTCCCTTAGCTTTAACATAATGTTGGCAGTCTTTTAAGGCTACTACTTGTAACTGTCTGATGTGTTCACTCATTCCTGGTTCCTTCAAAAACTGACGATATTCAACAACAAAAATGGCAGCATTCTGTCGCTCAGATCAAATCCACAGAAGACAATTATCTTCATTATGCCTTGCTAAAAGGAAGGCATTCTGCCAGGTGAGATGATTGGCAAGGAAAGAGACAAAGGCCCTGATCGGAATATCACCGACAAAAGGGTTTAGATTGAGCTTCCTACCCTCAGGGATGGCTTCATTATGGAGATACAATTCACAAAATAAATTTTGTTCACTGGTAGATGCCTCTGTGACAGTTTTCACAAACTGTTCAGGTGCAGATACCTCATGAGGTCGCCCATCTCTAATTGCCTTTATTTGGAAGAACGCTAAGCATTTAACAAGAAAAAGAGAGTAATTGGAGGATGGTTTCCTGGTGGCCAGTAATCTTTGAACCAAATCAAACATGAGAAGCAATCTAGTTTTTAGCTGTTTATTCTCCTTGTTCTGGGCACGATACTGTTCCAAAACTCACCAGTTTGAATATATATGATTTTTCCACAATGATTTATGCTCCTACAAGATCCTCTCTTGCGACATAAAATATTATTTCTTCAATTTATCCATTTGTGCTTGAGTGTTGTTGGTCTGAGTGAAGAAAGTCTTTGTAGGCCAAGATTCAGTCTAAGTACACACAGTTTTTGTAGGGCGAGGTACAGGATTTTCAGTTTTAACAATCATAGTAGGCCAAGGAATTTGTGGTTTAACCTCTTTTTCAAACATTTTTGAAGGCCCTACTAGTTCTTGTGTGACAACATGGTGTTCCTCTTTAATTGCAGCAGAAGTAGATGCAGGGGTGGCTCCAGGCAGTGGAATTTCAACTATTTTATAACCAGCTTGATGATAAATATTACCACATTGGTTGCACATATATTTGTTATACCAGTCTTTCTTTGTACTCTTCTCAGTTGCAGATGCTGCATGGGCTAAAATGTACAAATTAAGTTCTCTATCATAGGCTTCCCTTGCCGTTATTAATTCCTGCTTATAAGCTTCAATTTTTGATTTTAGAAACTTGTTTTCCTGTAGAAGGGAAGCCAAAGTGACTGGGCTTTGTGTAGCAATCGTAGTCTCATTAGCTGATTCTAGTGAATGAATGGCCTATTGTTCCATAGCAGCTACATCATTTGCAGACTTAGCAAGTGGTTCTTGTGTGGAAACTGTTGAATCAGTAGCTGGTTCTTGTGGGGCAGCTACATCTTGTACAACATCTTGGGTATCCAAATTTGGTGGATCAGCAGCTGGTTCTTGTGTGGCAGCTGCCGAATCAATAGTTGGTTCTTGTGTGGCAACTACATTTTCTGAAAGAAATGATGTCACAAAATCCTGGGCGTCTTGCATTTCAATACCCGAGGGTGAGATAGGTAAAGATTCAGGGACTTGTTTTGTGGTGGGGTGTGGGGTTTTAGACTAATAGGTGGGGAATTTGGGATGGTAGCAATAGTTGTTGCTTCAGTAGATGTCCTCATTCGTCTTTGAGGTAAAAAGGCAGGGAGAACAGTAGTTTTCCTTTTGTGAGTGGGTTTCTCAGGGATGGTGGCTTCTTTGGTTGAGGCCCTTGTTAGCCTTTTTGGTAGGGAAGCAGTCTTATCTTGCCTTTTTCTTTTTAGCTTAGCAATGGGAAGGTTATCTTCAAAATCTTCACTAGGAATGTGGACAGTGGAACTAGATGATTCTACTAAATTATGGGATGGAGTTGATGTGGTGTAAGGGTCAATTGGGTTGGCTGATGCGGGTGGTGGGATTCCTGGTGGATCAAAAATGCTCCCTGGTTGCCGTTCAGAAGGATTTTCAACTTGCTAAGGGATTCCAGGGGTTTGTTGAGGAATTTCAGGAGTTGGTTGAGGAACTTTGGGAGTTTCAGTGGCTTCTTGGGGAATTTCAGCTGCTGCTTAAGGAATTTCAACAGCTTCTTGGGGTCCTAGGGGTGGGTTGTTAAGAGGGGGAGGATTATGTTGAGCCAAAACCCTCTAAATTATTAGCTGGACAAGACAATGATGGGTGAGGGAAAGTGTTGGAGAGGTAAATCCCCTCTACGGATAGAGGTGATCCCTACTAGCCCAAAGGGGGTCTAGCAACAATCAAACAATGCTACACTGCAGGTTCCTAGTTG
>APFE030578790.1:138677-151652 GCA_000404065.3 Pinus taeda
GGAATCACCCAACCACTCGACGGTAAGCTACCAGGTTTAAAGACGCCGAAACACGTCTCTAACCTAGACCTCTAGATATTTGCGTTAAGTTCCAATGCGTTTTTAGATCAATTTGGTTTATTTTACGATTGATCTTGAATTAAGTTTTGATTTCAGGTCCTACCGTATGATCTCTCAGAAATACTTAGATGCAAACTACATGCCAAAGAACATCATTTCGTTCGATGAATTCTAACTAAGAGAAGGTTAGCAATTTTTCGATCAAACAAAATTAACACAAGCAATCAAACAATCTAATGCAGCTAATGGCAAGGAAACGAAACTTTTATTTTGAAAATACGAATCAACGAAATGTTCTTTTTCCTTTCCAACTATTAAATGCAAAAGATACTAGTTTGATTTTCTTTTCAATGGCACAAAGCACTTAAAATGATTTTGAGAGATAGCTACACCAAGCAAAAGGGATAAAATCAACAAAGTCCCCAAGATACCAAAGCAGTTTTCCAAATCAAAATGAAAACTAAGGTCTATGAGCTATGTAATCTAAGCTCAACAGGACAAAAAGGAATTCAAAGGAGGAATGCACAATTCACTTGAAAAGTGTGCAAACGTAATCTATGCACAAATGAGAATTCTAATTATGCAAGTGTGATCTATGCAAGAGAATTCTCAGACACAAGATGATTCTAATGTAATCTAAGAACCAATCAAGTGCAGATCAAGAAAATTAGGTGAGATTTCCAAAGATGAAAAAATAAAAATACTCAAAGGCGATTAACACTCATACCCAATTTAGCCCCCCCCCCGGCGAATGAGGGGGAAATTTTTTTGCAAAAAGATGCAAAATTGTGAAGAGACTGAGGCAAACCTTCAAGTAATGATCAAAGGAAATCAAATTAAGAATTTCTCAAAAGAGAGACTCAAAACTAGTCAAACAAGACTCCCACATACTCAAGCAATTGAGAAAGACGTGGAAAGATACAAACCAAGGAGTGAAAGTGAAGAGGAAGGCTTTGCAAAAACCGAAAACAAGCAACAAACGAACCCTCGCGGAACAAGGCTTCGCAAGCAAGCGTGTCACAGCTTAGACAAAATAAAACAAGTCATAAACCAAGTGGAAAGAGCAGGGGACAACCAAACCAAGAGGTTTGGGAAGCCAATTTGGACAAAAAGGAATTTTACAGGATCAGCGCGGGTGACCCCTCAGCAACAAAGCGATGACAAGTAAGCGCCCATAGCAACTTTGCGCTGTCAGCGCGGAAGGACACGGATAAAGGGCGCTGGCCCGAAAACAGGGTCAGCGCGACTGTTTAATGTATAAACGCGATGACAAAAGAGACAAAGAAGACACTGTGCGATGTCAGCGCACCTGTTATGAAATAAAACGCGCTGAGGCTAAAAGACAAATAAAATCGAACCAAACACCCCCAAACCCAGGAAACACGCTCTCAAGGCAATTAAAGCAGTTCCCAGGATGAACCAGGAAACAAATCAACAACAAATCAATCCCCAAACTTTGACAAAGAAGCAATAACCAAATCAAAAGAAGGGTGGACTACAAAGAGACAAGCAAGCTCCCCAGCGGAGTCACCAAATTGTTGGAGAGGTAAATCCCCTCTACGGATAGAGGTGATCCCTACTAGCCCAAAGGGGGTCTAGCAACAATCAAACAATGCTACACTGCAGGTTCCTAGTTGTAATTAACAAGTGGGTAAAAGAAACCTACTTGGATTCCAATGCTATGTTTGACGAAGAGATGATCCTCTCGCTCCTTTGCTCCAGCCGATCAAAGTCCTCCACTATCCTCGCGGACGGACACCTGCACAAGCAAAAAGAGAACAAACACAAGCATAAAATCTACTAAAAACAACTATGTATCAGTCAGGAAGGATACAATTTACATTTAATCATTCATAGGACAAATGGAAATGGAACCATAAGAGTAGTCATCTATCTTTATTAATCAGAAAATAGATTAAGGTACAACCAAAGTCCTGACATTGAGTCCTTCTATAGAGGGTCCAGCCAACATGTCCTCCAAGCATTCACCTTTGAAGCAAATCTCCCAAGTCAAAGAGGTCTCTCTCTCACATACAAGGCAACAAGCTCATAACCTTCCTCAAGCTCACAAGCAATCCTCACACAACACACCAAATGCCTACAAAGAGCAGCACTAATGCACTAAGAATTCCTCAATCAAAGTCTATATGTTCAAAAACTAGCTGCTCATGGGCAATGGAGGAGGCTTATAAAGGAGAAGCAGTCTCCATGAATAGGTAAAGTATGAGCTTTCCCCCAAAATAAGTGGATGGTCAGTTGAACAGACATGCCAGAGAAAGGATGGCGACCTCAACAATGCTAACAACCAAGTCTGGAGTGATCTAGAAGGTTGGCTGTTAGAACAAATTCGCCCAAACAGGATCAGCGCGGGTGAAAAACTGGGCTGGCGCGCTGGCATCGCAGATCAACTGTAGAGGAGATCTGTTCAGCGCTCAATGGTACAAGTGGAGGGCGCGCTTTCCGTAAAATTGGACCAGCGCGGAAAACACGTGTGCTTCCGCGCTGGCAGCGCAACAGGTACACTAGCCCCCACCGGTCAGCGCGGTTATTTAATTAACAGACGCGATGATTCATTTAACTTAGGTAAAGAGGGTTCTTAGCCATTTCAGGGAGCATGAGCTTAGGTGAATGTAGTTTTATAGCACAGTAGGGAGACTGACATGATGGCAGTGACATTTTACTGTGTAACACATCTTATTCAAAAAGTGTATCCCCTAATCGCTCATCAAGATCTTCTGAAAACCAAATCTGGACAATATGTATTCAAAGATAAACTTCACAGTGGTTTTTGCACTACAATCTTTCACCAACTTCACCTCGACCCATCTTGTCAAATAATCCATCATGATGATGATATAGTTTTCACCAGTCTTTTTCCTCGGTGTCTTAATCAATCCAACAAATTCAATTACCAATTTTTCAAAATCCTGTAAAGTCACTTGTGGTACTCAGGGAATTTCATCTCTTCTAGATGGATTTCATGTCCTTTTACATACATCACATACTTGGCAATAGTCAGTTTCATCCTTATGTACTATAGGCCACCATAATCTTGCTCTCAAAATCTTCTGTGCAGTGGCTTTTCCTGCATAATTCCCCCCTACAACTCCTCCATGAGATTCTATCTGAACGGTTTGGCTTTCATGTTCAAGGACGTATCTATGCAGTACTTCATCCTATCCCATTTTATACAAGTGTCCCACAATCAATGAAAAATCAACTTCTTGAACCATCGATTCCTTATTTTACTTTGTAGTGTGCTTTGTGGATGCCATTTCTATGGGAAAAAACTAAATAATATCCACAAAGTGATCATCTACGACTTTAATTCCAAATAGTTGTGCATCAGGCAAATTATCTTCAAGACTTGTAGATTCTTCTCCTGTCTCTATCCTAGATATATGATTCAGCCCAGCATTCAATCTTCCCAACTTAACTATAATTTCGAAGTCATATTCTTGGAATAATAACAACCATCGATATATCTTTCCTCCTAAGACAGGCTTATTCACCAAATATTTCAGCACAAAGTGATCTGTGAACATCTTAAAGTGTCCTCCCAACAAGTAATGTTTGAACTTATGTATTTCACACACCATGGATAACCCCTCCATTTTTGTCGTGTTGTAATTATTTTCTACCTTAGACAGCTTCTTACTTGCAAATGCAATGGGATGATCAATATCCTACTCTCCTCTACACTAGTACTACCCCCAAATCTATGCAAGATGCATCAACATGCACATGATATTCTTTCTTCTATTCCGGAAATAATAGAATTGGTGCAGTTACCATCTTTTCTTTTAGCACATCCAATCTATTTTGTCATTCTTCATCCCATTGGAAGGTCACATGATTCTTTAGTAGCTTCTCCATCAACACGGTCATCTACGCATACCCTTTAATAAACTTCATGTAGCAACTCGTGTGTCCTAGCGTAGTACATAGTTGTCTTACTATTTTTGGTGTTGGCATGTTCACAATAACTGTGATCTTCACCGGATCCACCATCAATCCTTGTTTACATACCACATGCCCCAAAAATATTCCAAGTGGCACATAAAATATGTACTTCTTCAATTTCAATGATATTTGATATTGCCCACTATATCTAACATCAATCTTAATCTCACCACATGCTTCTTTAATAGCCCAAACATTGTCCATTCGTCAAAGTAAAATTCTAGAAATTTGTGTATGTACTCTTTGAAAGCTACAATTACAACTTTGGAAAAAATAGCAGGTGAATTCTTCAACCCAAACAGCATCACTATGTACTAATAGGACCTCCATTCTATTGAAAATGTTGTCTTTTATCTCTCTTATGGTGCAATTCGGATCTGGTGATACCCTAACAAGCCATCTATAAAAGAGTAAACCTCTTGTCCTCTTACATTATCCAACACTTCGTCTATAAATGGGGTAGGAAATGGGTCATGTAGGTAGGCATCATTCAACTTCCTCAAGTCCACATAGATTCTAATTTTCCCTCTCACCTTCTTCACCTAAACTAACATGAGACTTACCCATTCAGAGTCTTCGACAAGTTCAATTACCCCCGCACTAACATCTTGTCCAATTCTTCTTTTACCTTTTCCTTATATTTTGGGTTCAGTCTATAAGGCCTCTACTTAATAGCCTTCACAACAGGCTTCAGTGGAATCCTCATAACTCCCAATCCCCTAGGATGCCTTTCATATTTGAAAATTTAGAGGGAAACAACTCATGATATTCATGCAACAAATATATTATCTCAATGACAATGTCTTCATCCCAGTAATATCCTATGGTCACATACTTCAGTTCAATTTCTATTCCTATATTTACTTTCTTCATTTACAGTGGTTGCATTATATCTAACATCTCTATCTCAGTTCAATTCACTTCATGATGTCCTTCTGACTCTTTGATATCAATGTTGCAAGGATCTTCATCCTCTTCTATAGTGAGGTTATATCATTCCATCACATTTTAGATCTTCACAGCCCAATCAAGTTGCCAGATAATTGGAAATTCATTTTCAAAAATATTATTCTTAATTATATTTAGAGTTGCTTCTATATGTGGATAGTCATCTTCAAATCTGAATGTCATCACAAATCCATCCACAATTTTTGTTGAGTATGGAGCATGATTGTTTAGAGGTCTTTGTTTCAGCCGAATGTATACCCCAGGAAGTTTGTACACCCCTCCACGTGAGGGGATGTGGGGGGGACTTGTCCTCCCCACGGGGGTTTGGGGGGGCCGAACCCCCCCCCGCTAGGGGGTCCGGGGGCCAGCGGTCCCTTGACGGGGGTTTCGGGGGCAACGCCCCCAAAGCTAAAAATAGATGTAAAATTGCCTTGTAAAAGTATAGCAATTTCTAGTCAATCTGGGCCGTTCATTAGGTAGATGATCTGACGATAGAACTTATGTTTAGTTTAGGTTTTTTCCCTAGAAGGCAACCCCTCTCTTTGTATGAGGGCATTGTATTGAGTTTGTGTAATATATGTGTATTCTCTGAATGAGAAGCAGAGATGTGAGATTGTGAGAGAAAACAGAGGATATTACAGTGGATCCACTGTAGGTTGTGTCTCTTCATTTTGCTGGATAATAGAAAAGAAGGACTGGTTGTTCGGGGTGGACGTAGCCCAAACTGGGTGAACCACGTATAGCTGTGTCTCTCTTGTTTTATGCGTTTTCTGTGTTTATATTTCTGCAATATTTTATGTGTTTCGTTGCTCTGTAATATATAATTTTATAGCAACTGGTATCAGAGCCGAAGGTCTATTTGGCAGATAAACTCGCAGGAAAGAAGGGTTCCTCGTTCGAGTGGAAGCAATGGCGGAAGATGGTAAGTTTAGGGTTGAGAAATTTAACGGCCAGAACTTATCGCTGTGGAAGATGAAGATGGAAGATTATTTGTATCAGAAAGATCTGTACCTACCATTGGGCGGAAAAACAAATATGCCGATAACTATGACACATGAAGAATGAAACCTTCTCGATAGAAAGGCACTCGGAATAGTACGGTTGTGCCTCGCAGCATCAGTTGCCTTCAACATTTCGAAGGAAACAATGACAGAGGGTTTTATTAAGGCGTTGAAGAAACTATATGAAAAACCCTCGGCCTCAAACAAGGTATTTATTATGAAACGGTTATTTAATATGAAGGTGTCGGAAGGTGGATATGTTGCAGACCATTTAAATGATTTTAATATTGTTACAAGTCAGTTATGTTATGTAGGGGTAAACTTTGATGATGAAGTTAGAGCTATGTTATTCTTGTGCTCATTACCAGAAAGTTGGAATGGTTTAGTAATGGCCATTAGTAACTATGTTTCTGGATCTAGTACTTTAAAGTTTGATGATGTTGTCGGTGCTATCCTTAGCGAGGAAATGCGACGGAAAAACTCCGGTGAGACATCGGGTAATTCTTTGAGTGCAGAGTCTAGGGGAAGAAAAATGGAAAGAGGAAAGATCTCAGGATATCGTAGTAAAACAAGGAAAGGCAGATCCAAGTCCAAATCGGGGATAGTGTGCTGGAAATGCGAAAGAAAGGACACCTAAAGAAATACTATAGATCTTAGAAGGGAAAAGGAGATACACAGAAAGAAAACAACCATGAAGCAAATGTGATAAGTGAGGTGTTACAAGATTCTTTGATTATTTCTTTTGAAAATAATGTTGATTCCTGGGTGGTAGATTCAGGGGCCTCATTCCATGCCACACTTGATAAGAAATACTTTCATGACTATGTTCAAGAATATTTTCGACAAGTTTGTTTAGGTGATGATAAACCCTATAAAATTGTTGGAATGGGTAAGGTTCTTGTAAAACAGCAGAATGGAAACCAATGGCTACTAAAGGAGGTAAGGCATGTTCCAGATCTAAAGAAAAATCTCATTTCAATAAGGCATTTAGGCGGTGAAGTTTGTGTGACAACTTTCACAAATTAAGCTTGGAAGGTCACCAAAGGAGCCCTAGTAATAGCAAAAGGTGAAAAGGTTGGTACATTGTATTTATACAATGATATTTCTAATTGTGTTAATGCTTTAACTTCCAAAGGAGCAGATGCAACATTATGGCATCATAGGCTCAGACACATGAGTGAAAAGGGGATGAATATTCTTCACTCAAGGAATTTGTTGTCGGGTTTGAAGAATGTTGATTTGGACTTATGTGAGAATTGTAGTTATGGAAAACCGAAGAGAGTCAGATTTCTTAGAGTTGGGAAAGAAAAGAAGAGAAAAAGAATTAGAGCTTGTGCATACAGATGTATGGAGGCCTACTCAGGTATCATCTCTCGGTGGCTCTCATTATTATGTTCCTTTTATTGATGATGCAACTAGAAAAACTTGGATTTATTGTATTAAGAATAAATCTCATTTATTTGATACTTTCAAGAAGTGGAAAGCTTTGGTTGAGATTGAGATAGGAAAGAAATTGAAGTGTCTTAGATCAGACAATGGAGGTGAATATTGTAGCAAAGAGTTTGATAGGTACTATTCAGAGCATGGAATTCACAGAGAGAAGATAGTTCTAAGAACACCACAAGAAAATGGTGTGTCAAAAAGGATGAACAGAACAATCATGGAGCATGCAAGGTGCATGAGATTGCATGCAGGATTTCCTTTATAGTTTTGGGCAGATGCTATAGATACTGTTGTTTCTCTAATAAACTGATGGCCTTCAAGTTCCTTGGATGGTGGTGTTCCACAGAAAGCATGGACAGGTAAAAAGGTAAACTACTCTTTTTTAAAGCCTTTTGGTTGTGAGGCCTTTGTCCATATTGATAAAGAAAATAGAACAAAGCTTGAGGCAAAGTCAAAGAAATGTACCTTTATTGGATATGGTGTTAATGATTTTGGTTATCGCTTATATGATTATGAAAATCACAAAATCATTAGGAGCAGAGATGTAATATTTAATGAAAAGGTCTTGTATAAGAATCAGTTGCAGGAAAGAAACAGGGAAAAGAAAACAAGGAATACACAGTGCTTGATGAAATCACTGAAAAAATAAAGGTGCCTGAAAATAATAATAATAATCAACAACCACAACAGCAGCAACCACCACAATAGCAACAGGCACCCCAAGCACCTGGAAGCGATGTTAGAAGATCTACCAGGATAAGTAGACCCCCTGAATGATACTCTCCTTCATTATATTATTTATTCTTGACTGATTCTGGTGAACCCGAATGTTATGAAGAAGCAATGCAGGTTTAAAGCAGGAAGAAGTGGGATGTAGCTATGGAAGAAGAGATGGACTCCTTAATGCATAACCATACTTGGGACTTAGTCAGGTTGTCTGCAGGTAAAACTACATTGTAGAATAAATGGGTTTACAGGCTAAAGGAAGAAGATGGAGGAAAACAGAGGTACAAAGCTAGACTTGTGGTGAAGGGGTTTGCACAGAAGAAAGGTATTGATTTTGATGAAATATCTTCTCCTGTTGTTAAAATGACTTCAATCAGAACTATTTTAAGTCTTGTAGCAACTGAAGATTTGCATCTTGAGCAGTTAGATGTAAAGACAGCCTTTCTCCATGGGGATTTGGAGGAAGAGATATATATGCACCAACCACAAGGATATGAAGTGAAAGGGAAGGAGAAAATAGTGTACAGGTTGAAGAAGAGCTTATATGGCTTAAAATAGGCTCCAAGGTGGTGGTATCTAAAATTTGACAAGTTTATGTCTGAACAACGTTATACTAGATGTCACTCTGATCATTGTGTTTATCTGAAAAAGCAAAATGATGGAAGCTATATTATATTGTTATCGTATGTATATGACATTCTTATTGCAGGATCTAGCATGTAGGAAATAAATGTGCTCAAAGGAAAATTGGCAAATTCATTTGCCATGAAGGATTTGGGAGCTGCAAAACAAATCCTTGGTATGAGAATAACTAGAGACAGGAAAAATCGTAAATTAACATTGTCTCAGAATGAGTACGTACAAAAGGTGTTGAAAATATTTAACATGCACAATGCAAAACCAGTTAGTACACCTTTTGCTAGCCATTTCAAACTTAGCAAGGAAATGTGCCCAACGACCCAAGAAGACATGGATTATATGTCTAAGGTTCCATATGCATCAGCAGTTGGAAGCTTAATGTATGCAATGGTCTGCACAAGGCCTGATATTGCACATGCAGTGAGAGTTGTAAGCAGGTACATGAACAATCCAGGAAAGGAACATTGGATGGCAGTGAAATGGATTCTCAGATATTTGAAAGGTACCACAGATCAAGCATTATGCTTTGGTGGTTCAAACATTTCCCTACAGGGATATGTTGATGCAGATATGGTAGGTGACAGAGATAATAGGAGGAGCACTACAGGATATGTATTTACTGTTGGTGGAACAGCTGTTAGTTGGGTTTCAAAAATCCAATGTTTTGTTGCACTTTCAACAACAGAAGTAGAGTATGTTGCTGCTACAGAGGCTAGTAAAGAAATGATTTGGTTACAAAGGTTTATGGGTGAATTGGGTAAGGAGCATGATATGGGCACATTATACATTGATAGCCAAAGTGCCATTCATCTTGCAAAGAACTCAACATTTCATTCCAGGACTAAACACATACAGCTCAAGTACCATTTCATATGATCAGTATTAGAAGATGGAGAGTTGAAGCTAGAAAAGATACACACTAGCCAGAATCCTGCAAATATGCTAACAAAAGTTGTAACCAGGGAGAAACTAAGAATATGCTCAGTTTCAATTGGTCTTCAAGGATGACGATGAAGATAAGAAACATTCAGGTCCAAAGAGGAGTCACTGTCCAGCAAATGAAGCAGCAGTGGAGTTGTTACAATCATTCTCCAAGTGGGAGATTGTTATGTGTGGAGCATGATTGTTCAGAGGTCTTTGTTTCAGCCGGATGTATACCCCAGGAAGTTTGTACACCCCTCCACGCAGGGGGGTGCGGGGGGGCCTTGTCCCCCCCGCAGGGGGTCTGGGGGGGACGATCCCCCCCGGCTGGGGGGTCCGGGGGCAGCAGTCCCCCGGCAGGGGCTCGAGGGTAGCGCCCCCGAAACTAAAAACAGATGTAAAATTGCCTTGTAAAAATACAGTAATTTCTAGTCAATCTAGGCTGTTCATTAGGCGGATGATCTAATGGTAGAACTTATGTTTAGTTTAGGGTTTTTTGCCCTAGAATGCAACCCCTCTCTTTGTATGAGGGCATTGGATTGAGTTTACGTAATATATGTGTATTCTCTGAGTGAGAAGCAGAGAGGTGAGGCTGTGAGAGAAAACAAAGGAAATTACAGTGGATTTGTTGTAAGTTGCATCTCTTCATTTTGTTGGATAATAGAAAGGAAGGACTGGCTATTCGGGGTGGACGTAACCCAAACTGGGTGAACCACGTATATCTGTGTCTCTCTTGTTTTATGTGTTTTCCGTGTTTATATTTCTGCAATATTTTATGTGTTCCATTGCTCCGTAATATATAATTTTATAACATTCAAGAAGTAAATCCATGTCATCCTGCAGCAGTCATCTATGCATATCACAAAATAATTGCACCTTGAGGTAGATTCCACTGACATGGGACCATAGATGTCGAAATGGACCAAATCCAATAGACCCTTGGACCTGGTCTCACATGTAGGAAATTTTTCCTTAGCTTTCTTTCCAAGTGCACATCCCTTACATGCACCATCACACTCTATACTAAACTCTGGAAAATCAATGACCATCTCTCGTAACAATGGTAGAGCCCTGTAGTGTAGATGTCCCATTCTCTTATGCCAAATCTCACTTTGGTTGTCATTACTTTGTACTAGGGATTTCACCGGCTATCCTCTCAACACAATTAGGTTATCATCCCTACTACCTATAATGTGTCGCATGCTAGGATCAACCCTTTCAGCCTAACATCTACCTCACCTCCCATGAAACTGACCTCAAGTCCTCTATCCTCTCTGGCCAAAACCAAGAGTAAATTATTTTCCAACCTAGGTATATACATTACCTCCTCCAACTCCATAAGACTCCTTGAGTCTAGTTGGAACTATATATTGCCATCTCCCTCCACTACATACCCGGTGTTGTCACCAAAGCTCCACTTGTAGATATCTATGCTCCTTGGACATATTAGTGAAGATATCACAAGATCTTTTCATGTGACGAGATGCTCCATTGTCCACAAACCACACCCCTTTTGTATTGGTGCCAAAAAGAGTGGATACTAGAGCAAATTAATTCTCAATTTTTTTGCCAACTCATCCATCTATGCAGATGCAGCAATTGTTGTCTTCCCCTTGCCTTTCTTCTTGTTTAAACATTGTCTGGCATAATGGCCAAGCTTATGACATGCAAAGCACTTGATTTTGCTCATGTCTTTATTCCCTTATAAAAGTGCTCCTCCACTCTAGTATTGCTTGGATTTACCCTTTCCCTTCTTTGCTTGCATAGCAAGAGTAAGGTCCTCCTCATCTCCATCTTTGTGTTGATCATGAGTTATGGGTTCCTACTAAGTCTCCTTTTGGGTGAAATCATCCCACAATCTGGCCCAATCAAGGAGCTTATCTCTAGCTAGGATACATGTCACAAATGTAGCCACTGCTTGGTACACCCTTACAGTGCTGCTTTTACTAGATCCATCTCATCCACTTCTTCCGCAGCCGTTAAAAGTTCATCACGAGCTTATTGAATCCTTGTGAAGTATGACACCGCAATCTCAAATTTGTACATCTTAATGTTATTTAGTTTCTCCCTTAACACCATATTTCTATTTTGGTTGTCACTCTAGTACAACTTTGTCAAGGTCATCCACATTTTATGGGTTGAATCCTTCTTTATTATGTGAGGGATTAGGTGATATGTCACACCATCCAAAATGATGCATCTAACTTTTATAGCTTTTATATTATGCTCATCTACTTGGGCAGTATCCCGAGAAACTTGAATCTCTTGGCTTTCAATTTCCCACAAACCATTTTCCATCAAAACCATGGTGATTCACGCCTTCCATGGAATGAAGTTCACAACCCCCACTAGCCTATCTTCATATCTTAGACTCGATGATGCCATATTACCATTGTTGGCATTATAATGTATGTGTTGTACTTGATGGCAACCCACTTGTAGCAGAACAACTCACTTGTATATGGTAACTAGATGAATCTATAGAAGAGATATCAGATGTGACAGAATCCATGATAGTAGTGTTTACAGATGTGATGAAATGTAGGGTAGCTTCAAGGAATCAGTTTAGAAGGCAACTCACTCTGTTATGAAACCAGCTCAAGAAAAGATAGAAAAGATAGATCAACGCCTTAGAATTCAGCCTCTTCGAGGGGGCAACCTCCTTTAAGTTACATAAATGAACAATTCTTGGATGATACAAATGAAAAGACCTCCTTTCTATATATAGGAGCTAGGGGTCATTATATAACAGAGCCTTACATAACAATAATAATGTAAGGCACAATAATAACAATAATGGGCTTCTATGGGGCACAATAGTAACAATATGGGCACTACATGGGTACATCAATATAATAAGGGGGTTGTACTAATAATAATAAGGGTTTACACTAGTAGTATAGGCGCCTAACATGCCCCTCTCCTTCAAAAAGTGTTGTCCTCAACGCTTGAGTAGTTCTTGATGCTTCTGTATAAACTTCTTATCCTCCAATGTGGAATCTTCGGCGGGTAAGTTCTTCCACTTGATGAGATACTCTGAAATTGATTGATTTCATAGATGTCGGGTTCTTGTTTCTGTGACTGCTCTAGGTTCCAATATGATTTTTCCTTCCTCTTCAATTTCTGACAATATTGTTTGAATTCGGATCTTTTGCAACTTTTGAATAAGTGGCCATAATTCTTCATCCTTCTTTGATTCATCCCTTGCTTCATTTATCCAATCTGGTTGGATAATAGAAATAGCATAAAACAATGCTTCCACATCCTCATCCTT
>APFE030578790.1:153884-164921 GCA_000404065.3 Pinus taeda
GAAAAGACCTCCTTTCTATATATAGGAGTCTAAGTGGTCATTATATAATCAGAGCCTACATAACAATAATAATGTAAGGGCACAATAATAACGATAATGGGCTTCTATGGGGCACAATAGTAAAAATATGGGCACTACATGGGTACATCAATATAATAAGGGGGTTGTACTAATAATAATAAGGGGTTACACTAGTAGTATAGGCGGCTAACACACTCAGATGAAAGATCACAGTATAGCAGGTAAACAACAAAGAATTACAGATCAATCTTCACAGAATGAAGAAAGAGAGGTATACACAGGGTCACCATTGACCAAGCTGCGTATACACGAAGGTTCACTGTATACAAGTCGTGTATACGTACACACGCACTTTCGCAGAAGGAAAAGCGAGTATACCTTGGAAAACTAAATTTTTGGTCCGAAGTATTTGGTCCATGGTATTTTGATCCATGGTATTGGTCCAAGGTATCTGGTCCGAGGTATTGACCCTAGGTATTTGATCCAAGGTGTTGGTCCTAAGTGGTTTTGGTCCATGGTATTGAGAAAGGCCTAAAACTGTAAAAGGAGGAGAAGATCATTAGGCCAAGGTGTGCAAGTATCGAATATCTGATGAAGTGTGAGATCTAATATGCAGGTTATTGGTTAATGGTGTTGTGCTTGATCTGAACCAAGGATGAACCTTAGTGTTTGATGAAGGATAAGATCTAATGATGTATCAGGATCTTAAGGCTTGAAGTGAATTATCTTTATGTGGTTTGATCATGTATCTGAATAACTAGTGCATGTTTTAGTCTATAGATATGATGATCTAGGTATGACTGAAGTCTGGAATAATTGTAATGTTTAAATAATCATTTACAGATCTGTACGCAGGTTCACTTTAGAAAATGAGTGTATACACGTTGTTTTTGCATATCAAATCAGCGTATACATCATAAATTTGATTTTCAAATCTGTACGTTGGTTCACTTTGAGGAAAGCGCGTATGCATGCAGGTTCGACACATGGAAGTAGAATATACCTTATAAAATATGTTTTAGTTGCTTCGGTTTGCTGTTGCAGTGTTCTGGGTTCTGGCTTGGGATATGGTTACTGTATTCTGGTGACAACATTCTGAATGATCAGATTGATGGGTTTTCAAAATGATTGATCGATTCAGTTGTGGTTGGTTCAAAAGGAGATTGGTTGATGCAGATATATTTGATGATTGAATGATGTTGTTGATGGATCTTGTCTGAAAAATTATGAAACCTGGTCCCTGGAAGAAAAGAGAAGGTTGTAGCCTTCTATAGGCCGGCACCTACATACTAGTAAACATATCAACTAGTACAAGAGCTAGGGGGTTGTAGCTCCCTTCCAGTAGAAGTTGGAGAATGAGAGAAGGTTGTAGCCTTCTACAGGTTGTAGCCTTCTACAGGTAGAAGCCTAAGTACTGGTATAAGACTGCACCAGTACAAACATTGTAAACAGAATTTTCTTATTATTAAAAGAAGACAAAGACGACAGTAGCAGGTGGTTTTCACCCACATTGGGTTTCCACCTTATATCTTGGTGTTCATGTATGTTGCTTATGAGTGATGCTTTATTCTGTTTTTACTACATTGCATAATGAATTCCTGATATACTGGTTAAAGTTTAATGCATGATAATTTGGGTAAATCAAAATATCTCAGCATATACGTTGGTTGCATTAAGTATAGTTGCATATACAGGCTAGTTCACTAAGCTGAAGTAGCGTATACAATTTAGTTTTGAAAATTAAATTATTGATCTGATAATACTAATTCACCCACCCCCCTCAATATTATTTCCAATAATTGATATCAGAGCAGGTCCTTTAGAAGAAGCTTGATCACTTGAAGGAAGATCCAGCATCATGAGTAATCAAGGAAGCGGGGGATCCATCAAACCGCCAATATTTGATGGGAGAAACTTTGTTTATTGGAAGTTAAGAACCACAACCTATCTTCAATCACTTGGAATAGATGTCTGGGAAATCATGGAAGAAGGATATACATTTCCATCAGCGATTCCAATAGATATGGCAGGTAAGAAGCAATATGAAACCAATGCTAAGGCTGTCAATACATTATTGGGAAGTCTGTCACAATCAGAGTTTGTCAAAGTTATGCAGCTCAAATTAGCCAAAGAAATATGGGACAAAATCATTCTAAGCTATGAAGGAGACTCTCAAGTAAAACGTGCTAAACTGCAAACTCTCAGAATTCAATATGAAACTCTCAAGATGCACAATGATGAAAGTATAGCTAGTTACTTCTACGTATAGATGAGGTTGTTAATTGCATGAAGAATCTAGGTGAAGAGATAAAGGAAGTTACCTTAGTTGAAAAAGTTTTAATATCCTTGTCTGCTAAATTTGAATCAAAAGTATCTACCATAGAAGAAAAACAGGATCTATAGACTATTACTATGACACAGCTTCACAAAATCTTAACTGCCTTTGAGATGAGAAAAGGAGGTCCATCATATATGAGAGAAGCCGCATTTAAAGCTTCATCGAAAGGAAAAGAAGAACTCAATGAATCGGGACATATTTTAGAAGAATAACAGGAAGTAAACTTTGTCAAGAAGCTTCAACGGGGTTCCAGAAGATTCAGAGGTAAACTACCTTTCAAATGTTTTGCCTATGGTAGAGTCGGTCATTATGCTTCCAAATGTCCTCGTAAAGATAAAAATGATAAAGGGAAGGAATCTGCAAAATGGAATAGAAAACAAAGTGTAAGTAAAAAGAGCTACTATACTCATGAATATAGCGATGGTTTATCAACTAGTGATGAAGATGAAAATAGTAATGACTATAGACTTCTGATGGCTTATGAAGATGATGATTTCTTGGATGCTTTAGATGAAGATGACCTTTATGAAGAAATATCTAAACTCAAAATCTGTTTAGAAAGAAAGAATATGATTATAGATACTTTGACATACCAACTTGTTAAAAGAGAAAAACACAATGAAAAACTAGAATGTGAAATTGTGGGTCTAAGAAAGGATCTTGAGAAAACAAAAGCTCTCAATCTTAGATTTGCTAAAGGATCATAAACCTTAAATGAAGTTATCAAAGTGCAGTGTTCTCCTCTGATAAAGACAGGACTTCTCAATCACAGAAGTCGTCAACCTCCACTAAAAGCTATCTTGATGCAGCAAAGAGCAGTGACAGTATCAGCAAAGGCATAAAGCATATCACCAGGTAAATCAGGCTCAATTTACTTCAAGGATAAACAGAAGCCACAACCAACCTCAGGTAAATCATACTCAATTTACTTCAAAGATGGATATCAATAGAAACTACAATCACCAAGTCAGTAGATTCGATAATCGCATGAACTTCTTTAATGGTCAATGTTTCTCATGTCATAATTTTGGACACAAAGCTGCTCAATGCGTTGCTTACAAAACCATCATGACTAGAGAAGCATGAAATCAAAGGAATGTGACAGGGATCAAGAAAATTTCCTATAATAACTTTTCTCTTCTTGAAAATGAAATAGAATGCTCAACCTGTAACAACTTTGGCCATGAATAATTTGAATGCAGGAGTAAATTTCAGCAAAAATCTCAAAAGGAACAAACTCCATTAAATCCCAAAATATGGAGAAAGAAATAACCGGAAATAGAAAGATGTGGTATAGCCTTGTATGCAGAAGGACAAGAAAACTAGTGGTACATTGACAGTGGATGCTAAAAACACATGACAGGTGACAAAGAAAAACTACACTCATACAATGCCTTAGAAGAGGAAAAGAGTGTCTCATTTGGAAACGACACTCCTGCTGTCATAAAAGGTAAAGGCTCTATTTTCTTGAAAGAAAAAGTTAAAGCTGGGAATGTTATGTATGTTGATGGTTTAAAGCATAATCTGTTGAGTGTGAGTCAAATGTGTGATCAAGGAAATGAAGTAGTGTTCCGATCAAATGGATGTGTTGTTCGTGAGCTTGATATAGGAAAAATTGTGATCGAAGGTACAAGAACTCCAAACAACCTATACATACTCAAGGGAGGACAACAACAATGTTATCTAAGCAAAAATGATGAAAACTGGCTATGGCACAGAAGATTGGGACATCTAAGCTTTTCTCAAATAAGAAAAGCATGCAGATTCCAGGATGTTTATGATCTTCCAGATATCAACTTTCCAAAAAAATACTATATGGAAATCATGTCAATTCGGTAAGCAAACCAGATCTCACTTCATCGAAAAGGAAGGGTCAGCTAGTAAGCCTCTTGAACTTGTTCATACTGATTTATGTGGACCATCAAGGAAAAAGTCACCTCATGGAGAAGAATACTTTATATTGTTCAATTGATGATTTTTCTAGAATGTGTTGGATAGGTCTTCTAAAGCATAAATATGAAGCATTTGAAAAGTTCAAAGCCTTCAAAGCTTTGGTTGAAAATGAATTAGATCGCAAAATCAAATGCCTCAGATCTGATCCAGGAGGGGAATTTACCTCGGATGAATTCTTTGACTTTTGTGAACAACATGGAATAAAAAGGCGGTTCTCCACTGCAAGGACTCCTCAGCAAAATGGAGTGGTAGAAAGGATGAACAGAACTGTTCAACAAATGGCTCGTGCTATGCTAAATGAATCTGGAACTCCTGCAACCTTCTGGGGTGAAGCTGCATTCGCCGCCGTCAGTATTCTCAACCAAGCAAATGTTTGGGTAAACAGTACTCAAACTCCACATGAACTTTGGTATGGTAAGACTTCTACTGTAAAATACTTCAAAGTTTTTGGAAGCAAATGTTACATCGAAAGGACTGATGAAAAACTTATTAAGTTTGAACCAAGAGAAAATAAAGGTATTCTTCTTGGCTACTCTTCCCGAAGTAAAGGATATAAATGTTATAATAAAAGAATTGGGAAAATTATTGAAAGTATTGATGTTGTGGTTGATGAATCATGCAAAAATCCAAAACAGATAAAAACCGAAGATTATGACAATGAAGAAGATGAGGAGCATTTTCCCACATCAAATCACACTGATTCTGAAGAAGAAACCCATGAAGCACCAGAAGAAGAGATAATGATAGAAAAAAGACTATGTCCAAGTATGTTCAGAAAAATCATCCAAAAACTCAAATTTTAGGGGAAAGGGGTAGGTGTGCAGACAAGAAGAACTATTACCAAAGCCTCAAGCTATCTAGCATTACTATCTTCCACTGAACCTCAAAATGTAAATGAAGCTTGCAGAGATGAATATTGGGTCAAGGCCATGAATGAAGAACTTGAGCAAATTGAAAAGAATAATACTTGGGAATTAGTTCTTAGACCTCATGATAAGAATATCATAGGAACTAAATGGATATTCAAAAACAAGCTAAATGAAAATTGGGAAGTTATTAGAAACAAGGCCAGACTTGTTTGTAAAGGATATGCTCAACAAGAAGGTATAGATTTTGAAGAAACTTTTGCACCTGTTTCTAGACTTGAAGCCATAAGAATGTTTCTTTCTCTTTCTCGTTTTCAGAAATTCAAAGTATACCAAATGGATGTAAAATATGTCTTTCTTAATGGAGGCTTAGAAGAAGAAGTCTACATTGAACAACCAGAAGGATTCATTCTTGGAAATGATGCAAAACTTGTATGCAAACTTAGAAAGGCTCCCTATGGTCTAAAACAGGCACCAAAGGCATGGTATTATCGTCTTGAAAATATCTCCACCAACAAGGTTTTTTAAAGGCATCAGTAAATAACAATCTATATACAAAGATGGACACTGATAAATTGCTAATAATTGTTGTGTATGTTGATGATATCATTTTTGGTAGCAATGAAGAATCCATGAGTCAGAATTTTGCTTCAGTAATGCAGCAAGAATTTGAAATGTCCTTGCTTGGTGAGCTTACCTATTTTCTTGGTCTACAAGTTCAACAAAATAAAGATGGTATTTTTCTCTCACAAACCAAATATCTCAAACATATCCTAAAAAAGTACAGCATGGAAGATTCTAAACCAGTATGTACCCCGAAGGTAATAGGATGCAGTCTTAGCTCAAATGATGAATCAGCAGCAGTACATCAACCAACTTACAAATCCATGATTGGAAATCTGCTTTATCTAACAGGTACCCGACCGGACATCATGCTTGCAGTGGGAATAGTTGGAAGATTCCAAGCAAATCCAAAGGAATCACACCTTCAGGCAGTCAAAAGGATTTTCAAATATCTTCAAGGAACACAGAACTTTGGTTTATGGTATCCTAGAGATACAGATCTTACACTTCATGCATATACAGATGTAGATTGGGCAGGAAGTGTTGATGACAGAAAAAGCAATAGTGGTGGTGCATTCTATATGGGTTCCAGGTTAGTGTCTTGGTTTAGTAAGAAACAAAGTTCAATTGCATTATCTACAGCTGAAGCAGAATATGTGGTTGTTGCATCTTGCTGCACACAACTAATTTGGATAATGCAAACCTTGCAAGACATTCAGATCACATGTACTCCACCCATCTCCATTCTATGTGATAATATAAGTGCCATCAGTATTTCAAAGAATCCAGTCATGCACTCCAAGACAAGCACATACCCATCATATATCATTTTCTACGTGAACAAGTGTTTGAATAAAAGGTCAAATTGGAATATGTTCCCCCCAAAGAACAGGTTGCTGATATATTTACTAAACCACTGCCCACAGAAACATTTGAATATCTCAGGCAAAAGCTAGGAGTAGTTGTTGCATCATCCTACTGTTAAAACCTATTTTCTTCAGAGAAAGGTGGTTATACGCAAGTTTCATAAAGCGTAGTCGCATACACACACGAGTTTCTGTGGGCACAATCGCGTATATGGTGGTTTAAAGAAAAGCAGTGGGCCAGACTCAGAAAAAAGGGGTTTGCTATGGTTCTGTCATTTATCTACTCAATTTGATGATGGTTTTAATCTGCTGATATCATGTGGAAATATATTGGTCCTCAAAAAGTTGTTGATAACTTGATGTATATCTGATTGATGATGATGCTTTGATATCTCTTACTGACATATGCAATGATCAGATCTGACAGTGAACGGGTGGAACAGGTTCTGGGGGAGAACATGGTTGATGATATTTTGGGAACTCGTGATGGACTTATACAGGTTGCTAGTCTGGATGTTGTTGACAGATGTTGCTAATGGGGCAAATCATATGATAGTTTCTGATGACTATCATGGTCTTGTTTAAGATATTTGTTCTATGATGTCAAGTATATCTTTTAATGTAACGGTCATGAAAAGACCTAATTTATAACCCCGCTATGCATGGGATGGATGATGTAATGTTTCTTGTTTTTGACATGTTTAAACAATTGATATATCCCCACTTGGTTGGGTGGATGAGTCAAATTTGGTATATCCCCACTTGGTTGGGAGATGGATGTATGTATGAGTCATTGGTGATAGGAAGGTCATTTGTGATGTATGTATAGAGTCATGTTCTTCTTTTAGAACATCTTTTTGCAGAATTTTCTTATGTTCAGGGGGAGCATGGACTCGATCATGGGAGCTCAATCAGCACACTTCAGCATATCATAGAATTCAACATGCACTTAGGGGGGGCATGACCCTTTGCCCTTGATGTCAAAGTTGTTGCCATCAAGTCCAAAGGGGAATATTGTTAGCATTATGATGTATGTGTTGTACTTGATGGCAACCCACTTGTAGCATAACAACTCACTTGTATATGGTAACTAGATGAATCTAGAGAAGAGATATCAGATGTGACAGAATGCATGACAGTAGTGTTTACAGATGTGATGAAATGCAGGGCAGCTTCAAGGAATCAGTTTAGAAGGCAACTCACTCAGATGAAAGGTCACAGTATAGCAGGTAAACAACAAAGAATTACAGATCAGTCTTGATAGAATGAAGAAAGAGAGGTATACGCAAGTTCACCATTGACCAAGTTGCATATACATGCAGGTTCACTGTATACAAGTCGCATATACATCCACATGCACTTTCACAGAAGGAAAAGCATGTATACCTTGGAAAACTAAATTTTAGGTCCGAAGTATTTGGTCCATGGTATTTTGATCCATGGTATTGGTCCAAGGTATCTGGTTCGAGGTATTGACCCTAGGTATTTGGTCCAAGGTATTGGTCCTAAGTGGTTTTGGTCGATGGTATTGAGAAAGGCCTAAAACTATAAAAGGAGGAGAAGATCATTAGGCCAAGGTGTGCAAGTATCGAATATCTGATGAAGTGTGAGATCTAATATGCAGGTTATTGGCTAATGTTGTGCTTGATCTGAACTAAGGATGAACCTTAACGTTTGATGAAGGATAAGATTTAATGATGTATCAGGATCTTAAGGCTTGAAGTGAATTATCTTTATGTGGTTTGATCATGTATCTGAATAATTGGTGCATGTTGTAGTCTGTAAATATGATGATTTGGGTATGACTGAAGTCTGGAATAATTGTAATGTTTAAATCATCATTTACAGATCTGTGCACAGGTTCACTTTAGAAAATGAGTGTATACACGTTGGTTCTGCATATCAAATCAGCGTATACATCATAAATTTAATTTGCAGATCTGTACACTGGTTCACTTTGAGGAAAGTGCATATGCACACAGGTTTGACACATGGAAGTAGCGTATACCTTATAAAATATGTTTTAGCTGCTTCCATTTTCTATTGTAGTGTTTTGGGTTCTGGTTACTGTATTCTGGTGACAGCATTCTAAATGATCATATTGATGGGTTGTCAAAGTGATTGATCGACTCAGTTGTGGTTGGTTCAAAAGGAGATTGGTTGATGAGATATATTTGATGATTGAATGATGTTGTTGATGGATCCAGTCTGAAAATTTATGAAACGTGGTCCCTGGAATAAAAGAGAAGGTTGTAGCCTTCTGTAGGTCGACACCTACGTACTAGTAAACATATCAGCTAGTACAAGAGCTAGGGGGTTGTAGCTCCCTTCCAATAGAAGCTAGAGAACGAGAGAAGGTTGTAGCCTTCTACAGGTAGAAGCCTACATACTGGTATAAGACTGCACCAGTACAAAAAATGTAAACAGAATTTTCTTATTATTAAAAGAAGACAAAGGCGACAGCAGCAGGTAGTTTTCACCACCTTATATCTTGGTGTTCATGTGTGTTTCTTATGAGTGATCCTTTATTCTATTTTTACTACACTGTATAGTGAATTCCTGATATACTGGTTAAAGTTCAATGCATGATAATTTGGGTAAATCAAAAGATCTTAGCATATACACTGGTTGCATTAAGTATAGTTGCATATACACACTAGTTCACTAAGTTGAAGTGGCGTATAAAATTCAGTTTTGAAAATTAAATTATTGATCTGATAATATTGATTCACTCAGTATTATTTCCAACAACCATATCAACTTTAGCCACAAAACCTTCATAAAATAATATTCTACTGCAAATAATTTGTTGTCGTAAAACCCTTTTGATATATGATCTCCCCCACAAAGATTCTATAGCTTTGATACCATGTTAAATATTTTGTACCAGATATGATTTGTATTACTTCAATAATTTATTGAAAACCTACAAAATATTTATTACAAATATTTTTAAAATTGTCGATAAAATAAACACACTGGTATATTAACTTAGAAAATAAAATAAGGAGATCAATCACACTATAACAAAAAATATTTTCCCGACACAATCTTCCTTCATATTATAATTCCTAGGAAAATTTGGGCCTAGACCCATAAAGAATACACAGAAAAATACAACTATTGTGAACCTGGAACTCGGCCCCACTGGGAAAAAATAGCCTCGAGGAAATCAACCCCTGGAAACTGGCAATACTGAAGAAAATCAACCTCTGGAAAATTTAGCCTCCCTTTCCAATAATTTGGTCCCTCTTTTTTCACTCATACAACACTTACGCACTTGAGAAAGTATGCCTCTAGATATTTTGACCCTCCTCTTCTACTGACTCAGATTTTCTCTTTCCTAGCTCGACTTCCCTAAAATTCCTTGTTGCAATTATCCTCACTTCTCTTCAGTGTAATTGAGCCTCTTTTGAGAAAATCGCTTCCTCAACATAATGTGTCTTCACCTCTCCCTTAAGCTTAGTTTATAATTTCTTCAAGCCAAAATCCATGACCCTAATCTCCGAAGTTATCAATGGATAGGATTAAATCATAAATCTCACTTGAGATCAATGATTAAGATTATATCTAAGTCACTTAATAATTTTATTATTTATCCTTAGCACTTTGGCCTAATAGTCCATAATAACTAATTATATTAATTATTGTATTTTTCCTAAGTTATCCTTTGAAAAGAAATCATAAAATAATTTACTCAACCAAGCAAGCACCTAAAGAGGCAATCAAATATCTTCTACATGCTAAGACATCAATGTAGAAGACCTTTCAAAGCTACAAAAATCAACAATGTTAACGTCATAGGTTTATGCTACAATTTTGTGCATTTTTAGCCATTGGAAACTTCTTGTTGACCTATAAATACCTCCTTTATAGCCTTCAAGCCTTTGTTGATCTTATCCTTTGTAGGCCATTTCCTAACTATTATATGGTTTTGTATGCTATGAATCTACCCATCATTAAAACCCTAACTTATTGGATCTTTTTCTTAGTTTAGTGAGGTTGGTTGAAAGTGTACTTGAACATTTGTAAATCCTATCTTGGCCTATAAGGCTTTTCCGATACCTTCTCCCATAACCATTAAGTTCTTATCATCCTTGAGACTTCCTTTATCCAAGATCTTTCTAGGAGATATTGTTAGAAAAATCCTTGGAGAATCACTTGCCTTAGTAATCCTAGGTCATCAATCCTCTAAGCCTTGCCAGGGAAGCCTCCCTTATGGGGAAAACATCACCACAAAACAATAGGAGAAAGACCATTGAGCTCAAAATGGTGGTTGATACCCATAAAGTGCCATAAATGGGGTCATTTTTGTTGTTGTATGGAAGGAAGTGTTATACCACCATTCAGACAAAGGCAACCATTTGACCCATTGTGTCTATTTATCAGATACAAAGCAACGAATATATCCTTCCAAACATTTGTTTAC
>APFE030578790.1:167879-178157 GCA_000404065.3 Pinus taeda
TAATGCTCTACTATGCCCTTTGAATTCCTTCAAAATAAATTTCAAACCAATCTTAAGCAAAAATTTAAAAGAATCTACACACCTTTTTTCACTTTGTAGAAGCTCGATATTGCCTGTGATGTATCTCTATACATTCAAATCATCCAGTTCTGAAATTGTGACCTGCAGTAGCACTCTGTGTCCTCTTTCCAATTCCACTAGTCTGATCCAAATTGGATTCTCCAAGGAAGAGTTATGCGAAATCTCCCATAGTGACCTGATTATGGACTAGTTCAGTAGGGCAAACTTGTACAATGTGCCACGAGTCCCTGTTTCGTCTTTTGGCTCTAAAAAATATATAAAAGAAACTACAATCCGTCCTCTTTCTGCACTGTCTTACGAAATTTTAATCCAATGCTCAGAGAAAAAGTTATGATGATTTTCCCCAGGTCACCAGTTTGGAATGTAATTCAGGAGTCTGCAAAAAGACCAACTTCCTCAGATCCTATCTCCGCAAATATAGCGCAAAACGCTCTGAAATTTGGACTCGAGATTCAACGCGATGGCTTCTCAAATGGGTTTTCTTTTTTAGCTTCTGAAACATTGCAGAGAAAAAATTTATTGCGAAAATGCCACGATGACCTGTTTGGAGTAGCGAAACCCTAGAATCCAAAGCTCTGATACCAAATGTTATGAACCAACTCAAGAAAAGATAGAAAAGATAGATCAACGCCTTAAAATTCAGCCTCTTCGAGGGGCCAACCTTCCTTTACAATTACATAAATAAACAATTCTTGGATGATACAAATGACAAAACCTCCTTTCTATATATAGGAGTCTAAGGAGTCACAATATAACCCAGCCAACCTAACAATAATAATATAAAGCCACAAAAATAACAGTGGAGGGATTCTATGGGCCACAGTAATAACAATATGGGGGCAATAGGGGCACAACAATATTAATAAGGGGTACAACTACAATAGTAATCACTAGTATTATAGGGACCCAACATTGATCTTTTTGTTTCCCTGATACCTATGTTGTCTAGTGAAGCTTTGCAATAGGTTGTTAGATTTTGTGGTAACAAACACCATTCCAACTCCAATTGGATCTCTCAATCTCCGTATATGAGCTTTTTGCTAGAACATATGCTTTAAGTAAGGTTTCTGTATGAACAAAACACCTTAAGTTATACAAGAGAAGTTATTACAGCTTTCCAAAGTCCATCATAAAAAATTATGGAGGCAAATCCTAAGTTGTAAAATAAAGAAGATATGGTTTTCTTGAGGGAATGGACTTCATACCTTACAAAGTTTTATGAATCCCCTAATTTCATAGGAAACATTAAACCATTATTGCAAAGAAGAGGTCTTTACTTTGGAAGATATAGAGTTTGGGGTTAAATGATTTGCAAAAGGGAAAGCTAAGGACATTGAAATCTCTTGAGCGAAAATCCTAAAAATTGGAGAACTTGTCTGCATCCTTCACATAATAGACTCTTCAATCTTGTAGTTAAGTAAAGTTTCCCTAAACCATGGACTCAAAACTTCATTTCTCCTATTTTAAAAAGCAAAGATAAATACAACCCCTTTAATTATAGAACCACCCTCTTCTAGCCACGTTATATGGAATTTTAGGAAATAATGTTAGCAAATGGTTAGAAAGTAAAGAAAGAAATGCTAAAGTCCAAGCCAATTTTAGAAGTTATTATTCCAGCATGGACCACTTAGTTATGCTTAGGATCATCATTGAGAAATATAATAATAATAAAACCAATTTCCTATGTTGCTTCATTGACTTTAGCCCTAAATGTTTGACATGGAGCCTAAAATTGACTTCAAAACAGATTAAAAAAGTTAAGGTTCCATTTGAGTTGAGCATTGTTGCAATTATATTGTGTAAAAAGGTTTGTGTTAAGTTCATGAATGTATAAATTCTTTTCAGATTCAAACTGCAGCTTGTAATATGCTAAAACAATTGACTTGAATCTACTCTACTCATCAACGGAAACAATAAATGATCGATGAAATCACGAATCATATAAGAGAAAGAATTCAATCACACGTAACACACTGATTTTTTGGGGAAAGCCACAGCTAAAAAACCCTACTATATGTATATTGCATTAATCAGAAAATATGAGAAGATTACAATGCTTTGCTCAAGCCCGAGCAACCTCTGCACTATCTCTATCTATCTCACTGCTTCCTATACAAGCCTTGGATGAATACAATATGCTTTGCTCAACCTGCACAAGTATTTTCTATCATATGTCTCACTGACTGCCTTTAGCCAATACTTAGTCAAATTCCTAGTCTTCCAAGCTCTACTTCTTTGCATTGTTTCCTAGTAAATTAGCCCATATTTAATTGGGAAATTCCACAAATATGAATTGCGCAATCCTCGTGGGCCTTCCTCTGATTGCATGTACCACCTGTATAATTTGGATGATCATACCACTGATAGTACACTATCCCTGAACTCCAATCTCAACTGGGTCTTTCTCTGATCTAACATGCATGAATTAATTATGAGTGAATCTTCAATTTGTTGGTTGATTAGTGTTGGTTGCACCCCACTATTGCAGGTTACACCCCACAATTGGATCTCCCACTAATTCCTCCATCAGTTGGAAATAGTTTAACTCAATTAAACTGGATTAAATAATTATAACTCAAAATAAACTAAATCAAGGCTCATAAAAAGTAGGAGACACTCTACATGACTCTATTTAGACTACCAACTCGAATTAATTGAGCCAACTAAGTCAAATTAAATTAGTTAACTATTACAAGTTGTCATGAGAATTGGAACTACAATTTAATTCTAAATTTAATTCAAGGACAAATTAAATTAGGATTTTCTTTCTTGATGTTATTTTTAACATTTCTTGTTGTTATTTTCACCAAGGAACATTGAGGTTGGTCAATGATATTGATGGTATTGTAGGATTTAAGCATTTACCTTTTTTGGCATTTATTGTAGGGTTTATTGTCCCCTACCTTTTCTGGCATTTACATTCACAAGTTAGATGTATGCTTTTAAAAAGTGGGTTATTTTTAAAATACTCAACATTCTTCTTTACACTGTTGATATTTTTACATTCACAAGTTAGATGTATGCTTTAAAAAAGTGAGTTATTTTTAAAATACTCAACGTTCTTCTTTACACTATTGATATTGTTCTTCTGGTGAGGTGTCCCTATGATCTCGACAAACAACTAAGAATTCTCAAGGACTTTTTTCTACTATGGGTATGGTAGTAAATATTGACAAAACAATGGTTATGATTATCAAATATGAAAACATCGCTTATGCTAATTTTGTTTATGACATTAACAACTTTTGAGGAACATACTTCATAAAAATATTTCACAGTTGACCTTCATCACAAACTTAACTAAAACTATAGCATCAAGAAAAGGGTTAATGAAGGTTGGAAAGCATATTTTGTTCTTGAAGACAATTGTAAATCAACTGACTAAGTTTTGGGAGAAAATAAACTCCACTTTGAGGCTCATGTTATTCTTGATATCTTATATGGATGTGAGGTTTGGTGTTGTAGCATCTTTAGAGATTTGTGGTAAGATATTTATATGAAATGACCTCTTGGGTTTATTCAAGGGGACTCAAGCAAGCTCCATAGACCTGGTATGAATAGATGGATCGCTTTCTAGTTGACAAGGGATTTTCTAGATTCCACTATAAACCTATTTTTTATACTCAAGGGTTGAGATGTGCTCATTATTCCTTTTTTTATATGGATGGTCTTATTCTTACCCACATTGATCCTTATATGATCAACCATGTGAAGTCCATCTTAATAGCCAATTTGAGATAATAGAAGGCACCTACATTATTATTTGGATTTAAGGGGTTTATAGACAAAGGAAGGTATTTCCCCTTCTCCGCTTAAGTATGCTCTAAATCTCCTTTACATATAATTTATCATGGAGGATTGTAAATCAACATTGATGTCTTTTCAATCTAGACTTAAAATGTCTTCCAAGTGTTCTACACCTTAGGTGTATGTCAATTTGTATCAACAATTAGTTAGCAATGTTTCATTCTTTTATACTAGGAAAAAGGATCCTTGTGCTAATAGAAAGACTAGTAGTTATCTTGTAGATTGCACAAGGATGGGATTACTAAGCATGTGATGATTAACAATGAAATCAAGTGAAATCCATAGATGGTGATAGAGTACCTCTGTTTGATTGGGGAAAAATAGATTTTTTATATATTTATATTTCTATAAAACCATAGTATTTACAAAAAGGAAATGGAGAGAGACATTCATTTGGCTATCAAAATTTCTAGGTGGGGTTGGATCAATCCATGCCTATCTAACACACTGCAAAGTAGCTATTCCATGTAGAAAAGTGGGAAAATAGGCATTTTCACTTACTTCTATCCTTGTCCAAAGAGAGCTCTTTTGACTTCTGCCACTTTCCAGAATTTTTCTTTTCTGACTCACAACTAACAAGTTCATCACCAATGCAGGAACACGCAAGCATTTCAGGTACCGTCTGGCATTGTGACAAAAATAGTCCCCATGTCCACAACATCATGCTTAACACCATCTTCAATGACATTCCTCCCCTTCATGCCTATTCATAATATAAGTTAATTTATTAATGCTCGATGAATTACCACAAAGAATAGGTCAATGGGATAAAAGGTACATCCAGAGTAGATACAAGTGAGAGTGCGAAGGCATCTCCTATCAAAAGGAGATGAAGATAAAGATCTAAGTATCTAGCAAAAAGGGAGAGGTACATGGTACTGAGTTGCAAAAACCAGGTATGATAGCATAAACCAAGTCTGATTGAAACGCATGGTGAGCTACACTAGAATCCAACCACCAACATCTAGAAGAAAGAACTGCACCCACCTTCATCGCCGCAAAGAATGTTTTGGAAGAGTAATTGGCCAAATTACTCTTCCCTTCTTTTATCAACAGTAAATTTTGGACACTATATTTCAATGTCCCTTTTCTTGGTAAATAAAATCATTTCACCTACTTCCTTTTGCCTTTTTGCTCTTGGACTTCTCATTCATTCAGGAAATCTAACTTTCATTAATTTTTCTGCCTTTTTCTCTTTTTCTTTTCTTTGCCCTTACCATTTATAAAAATAGGACTGATGAGGAACTACTATGAGGGATCAATTCAGCATCCTTTCCATCCTCTTCCTTCAGTAGAGAAGAATAGGGCTATAAGCTTCCTCAAATAACAAATTGTCCTTTGATCCCAAAATATGCACTATCACCTCATAAAAGACAGGCATGCTTGCGAGAAGAGTTATTATAAGCATCGTCATCCATGACTGGGCCACCATAAGCTCACAATTCAATGACTCATCCATGAGGGATCTAAATATTGGCATATATTCTCGCATAGCCTTTGGTTCCTGCATCTGGATCCCAACAATTTTTTCTGAAATTAAGCTATGTTACCATCATTTATTTGTAGTATCTTGGCCAATTTTAATTTTCTTTTGTGCCTCCTTTATTGGTTTCACCTCTGAGACTATAGGAAGAGTATTGTCAGTAAGATGTTGAATTATGCAAGCATGGGCCTTTGTGATGAAAAGGAATTTTTATGGTCTCGCTCGTAGACCTGTGGGCTATGGCCCCACTATGCTTCTATTGCACTCTTTGTCCCATGTATGCATGTAGCCTATGTTACCAGAAATGAGAAACGGGAAATGAAACGAGAACGGTACGAGAAAAGGAGTTTGGACGTTTTGCATATAAGAATCGAGGAGAGAGAAAAAAACAAGAATAAGAATTTGAAATACAAATATTTAAATGTATAGTTTGATTCTCTCCAATATTGTTAATTTTCTCATGAGTTTTATCCTTGAGATTAACAATAAAAGGAACATATCCAAGCAATTCATAGAGATTGGTTCAAATAGCTTTTTTATGAGCACCTTTGGCCTCTACAAAATCCATGTTGTATCCAAGTTCCCAAATCCATATCCTACCTCATGCATAAGCCTTACTGGTAAAGAAATCTCATTTTCGTAATCCAAATGCATACACACAAATAAATTATTTTAAACAATTTATATACCCAACACAAAAGGAAGAATCCCAGAGAAAAAATGGAAAAGGAACCATGGTAATCACAACCCTTAATGTACTTAAAAGCTACTTTGACAATCAATACCTTTTACTCTAATACTTAGTGTAACTCATTATGGTTCTATAAATTTCACCCATCTCATCTTTAATTAAACTTAAAAGTGATTAATAATAAAAAAAGCAAAGTCTCATTTAGGTATCTTTAATTAAAATTAAAACTAGTTAATTAAAAAAAGCAAAGTCCTATTTAGTATCTTTAAGTAAACTTAAAACTGATTAATAAAAAAAAAAACAAAGTTCCATTCAAGTATGTTACTTGCAAGTTGATTTTCTTTCAACATTTTTTCATGTCTGGTTTTTCCAAAAAAAATTCAAATTCCCAATAAATTATTCATAAGTAACAACTAATTCTTTATACTTTAAAGATTGACACTGACTCTGCAAGCCACCTTAGCGTAGCCTTTGAAACAAGCCAACTCTATTTGGAAATGACATACTCAAAATATTTTACTGTTAATATTTATATGGATCAATACAATTCTTTGGCTTGACCAAGTCATTCCTAGGTCTTTGGCTTGGCCGAGTCATTCCCAGGTGAGTTCTACACACTCAAAGAAAACGCAGTGTAGGGGTTTTAAGTTATGAGTGTCTAAAAAAATCTAAGCACAAAATTAAAGCAATTTCAAAGGTTGTACCTAAGAAACGACGGCGCTGAATATAATCACAGCTTAATTCCTCCTCAAACCTTGCCTTACCACTAATTTACATGCACCACTGCAAAAGGCAACTAATTTGCATGCAGTTCGAAAAGTTGACTACTGTTGAACAAGGGTTAACCTGAGTGGGGAAAGGAGATCATTAAATGGAGGAGAAACAAAGGTGAAAACGGATGAACTTTTTTGGCAAAACAATTCTGGCCACCTAAAACGAGAATTGGCGTATAAGACGATGTTTCTCGTGTCGTCTCGTTTCTAGAGTGTTTTTTCCAAAGAACGCTGACCATCGTCGCGTTTTTGGCAGTGTTTTAAAAAAAAGCCAGCTTGGAACTAACTCGGTCGAGTTGGTCCAAGCCAGACCTCAATTCTGTGACTCGGCCAAGTAACTGGTTCGGCCGTCCGAGTTAATACCGAGTCCGTATCAACCCGGTCGGGTTACGTACAGAGGCCCAGGCACCAAAAAAATTGCATTTTTTTTTTTTTTTTTTTTTTTTTTTTTTTTTTTTTTTTTTTTTTTTTTTTTTTTTTTTTGATTATGGGGGACTCCAAAGCACTTCAATATTTGTTTTGTTGGTCTTTGGGGTCCATTCCCCTCTCCCAAACCCTATTTAACGCACTCAACCCCTCTCATTCTCTCACAACCATCTCATGCATTTGAGTGAGAATTTCAATGAGAGTTTGTGAAGAGTTGTTGAGTTTGTTTTTGGAGCAGCAGTGAGGAGTCTTGGGCAAGCATTGTAGCTGGAGTGAGGAGCTTTTTGGGCAGCCATTTGGAGCAGCATTGAGGAGTTGGTTTCTTGGAGCAAGTTTGAGGAGGCAATTTGTGCCTGGAGGTATTTTTTTCACTTGTGCAAATCTGTTTTTGCTTATTAAATTTTATGTGCAAATCTAGAAATGCTAAAGAGTGTTTTTTGTGAAAGAAATGAACATTAAATCATTTTTTTTTTTTTTTTTGGCAGATTGTTTGATTTCATTTCCAAGTCAAAAAATGACACCTAGAGTGAAAGATGTTGCTTGGGCATATGTTGAAATAGTTGAAAGTCAAATGCATTGCAAATTTTTCCATAGGAAAATTAAGGAAGGTCTTGGGAGCATTAATAGGTTGAAACAACACTTAGCGGGGAAGAGAAGCCAAATTATTCCATGTACCTCAAGAAATTGGGGGCTTTGAGAAGTTTAAAGAAGATAAGGATAGGCAAAAAGACTTAGAGGCTGAAATTGGGAGGAAGAGGAATATATAATAAATTATGGCTACCAACCCCCATTTTAATTTTGAGGGTTCTTCCTCTATCCCTTGTACTGATGCATCCAGCCCCTTCCAATATGTTCCTCCATCTTTTGAGTCTATTCAAGAAAAGGAAAAGGGTAGAATGAAAAAGGGTGATATGAATATCAAAAGTTATTTCACTCCCTCCTCTCCATCAGATGCACATGGTCCTCAAGCTAGTAGAAGTCAAATGCAGCGCACTTTAGATGACCATTAGAAGAAATAATTGAGGGAGACTGCTTTTGATTACATAGCTATATGTTGGTATGATGCTGATATCCCCTTCAATGCTTCTTGTTCACCATATTATGAGCCTATGTTTGATGCCATACATGTTGCTAGAAAAGGCTTCAAAGGCCCTACTATGCATAAGCTAAGGGGGTATCGTTTGTAGAAAGAAATTTTATCCATTAATGACTATTTGAAAGATTTCAAGGACTCATGGGCAAGAATAGGATGTACCATCATGTCAGATGGATGGACTGATCAAAGAAACCATACCATCATAAACTTTCTTATCTTATGCCCATAGGGAACCATGTTTCTAAAATCAGTTGATGCATCTGATAAGGTAAAAGATGGGCAATTGTTGTTTCAGCTATTGGATCAGGTCGTTGAGGAGGTGGGGGTGACTAATGTTGTTCAAGTCATCACAGAAAATACCTCTAACTATGTTCTTGCTGGTAAACTGTTAGAGGAAAAACACAAGACCATCTTTTAGACCCCATGTGCTACACATTGCATAGACCTCATGCTTGAGGATATTGGAAAATTAGATTAGGTCAAAAACATTGTAGATCATGCCAAAAGCATAACAAAATTTATCTACAATCGTTTATGGATTTTGAGCCTCATGAAGAAACACACTAGGGGCAGGGATATTATTAGGTCTGTCATCACTAGATTTTCTACTCATTTTTTGACATTGCAATCTATGCTTTCACAACATAGAAACTTGCAAAAGATATTTTCCAGTGAAGAATGGAATCTAAGCGAGTGGTCTCACAAACTGGAAGGCAAATAATTGAAAAAGAAAGTTAATGAAAAAATATTTTGGAGAAAGGCAGCAGAGATTGTGAAGCTTGTTGAGCCACTGGTTAAGGTGTCGCAGTTGGTAGATGGGGAAAAATTGGCTATGGGCTTCATTTATGAGGCTACGGATCAAGCAAAGGAGTAAATAAAGAGGGCATACAAGAACAATGTAAACTTTGAAACGGGAACTATAAACTCAAAACGGGAACTCTGGCCAAAAACCCCAAAAAAACAGTGCTAAAAACGAAAAGTGTGTATACTGGAACAATGGTGTTTTTTTTTAGGGTCAATTTTGAACATGTTTTAAAAATGGTAGTGAAACGAAATTTTCGTGCAAAATATAGCTTGAAAACGAAAAAGTGATGATACTGAAACGATGATTTTTTTTAGGGTCAATCTTCAAAAATTTGAAAAAATGTTAGTAAAACCAAATTTTTATGTGCCAAACAAAGTTATTTATGAGGAAAAAAACACACTAATTTTTTTAGTAGAATATCATTTTTCTTTCCTAAGTATAAATTCAACATGTTCTCAACCACAACATGTTAGATACAAAAGAAATTGAAATTTTTTCAACTATAAAATTAAAAAACCATGACATTATGAACAAATTACATCACTAAATGAATTCGAAAGTCATTATTTGTATATTGAATAAAAACATACATTATATCTCTAATTTAATGTTGCATTGTAGATATTTTAAACAATAAAAATTATCATAATTAAGACATATAATCCAACAACATAAAAATGCCTCATAACTTCTCATTTAACACCATATGTGTAGGAATTTACAGGGTAAGTTCCTCAGACATAACACCAAAGGACACCGCTCACAAACATATCACAGATCAATACACCAGTATTTTGACGTAGTTAAAACCCTCAAAGAGGGAAACAATCCACGGCCTGAGCCAACACGGCCACTTCAGGCAATTTATTAATAAAAGAATGAAAATTTACATAAGCTTCTCTCATGAACAATTAACCTACAAATGACCCTCCATGTGCTTTAAATAGAAATCATGCACCAATCGGGTGTTAAGCCATGGATCAAGTGTCGGTAATACCGAGGAGAGAATGAACCGTCGGATCACTACATATCGTGACTGTCGGATTGTAAGTTACAAAAATACATAGTAAAGAAACACACTTTACCTAACTCTATACTAGACCAAGTTATACTTAA
>APFE030578793.1:0-13571 GCA_000404065.3 Pinus taeda
TCCAGCAAAGAAGTGACGCAGTCTCCCAGAGGCAAGACGCTGGCCCACATTGAGTAGATTGTGTTGGGATTTTCGCAGTGCTTGCCAGAGTCCGCCATTCAGTGGATTAGTTGTGACTTAGAGATCGAGGTAAAACCTTGTATGTATTTCTTGCTGCCAATATTTCTATGAAAGGTTAGCCAGTGTGAGAGGCAACCTGTGGTACTCAGATTATGCTTGCTTAATAATACAAACACTCTATATGCTGCACCAGTTTTCCCGCATTAGGTTTTTTTGGGGACGTGTTGTCCAAAAATAACGGTGACCCTTGTGTGTTTGTCTCATATTTGTTTCAGTTTATGATCTGTATGTCAGTGTAGTCTGTAGTAGTGTATTTTCATCAATATTTAAAATAATTAAATAACCTGCTGAATATAAAAACAAGTAGGAGATGACAAACCAGTGATTGCAGTACGATTTTTGATGTGTAGATTCAGAAATTTTCACATGGTTTTAGATCATTGCAGATCATAGGACGTGAAGACATCAGGTGGGAGATCTAGTGAATTTGTTGCAAAGAAGTAATTGTCCCGAGCGACAACGCTGTTTTAGAGGCAAAGGAGCAACTGAAGGAGTGATGCAGAGGCTCACAGAGTATTTGCGTCAGCATTTCGAGCCTGTAGAGGGTGACGCAGTACCCGAGAGGAGCTCACACAGTACACGAGAGGAGCGTCAACGCTTTGGGCCAGCACAGAGCCTAAGAGGCTCAATTCAGTCAGTTGCCAGGGCTTGAGGAGCAGAGCAGATTTGATCAGGAGAGCTGGTGGGACACTGTTGCTGTTGGTGCAGAACAGTGTCTACGGAGACAAAGCCGAGGTAGAGGGAGCCACTACCTTGACAGATTTCTAGCCAAAGAAATCTAGATCCGGGTTGCAACAACAAAGGAGGATTGGAGGGGTGATTCGACATTTGGCCGGAGGATTTCCGTGAAGGAAATCAGGAATTAGAGGGAGTCTAGAGGAGCTTGTTCCTTAGAGGATTTCTGGCGCTGAAGAAATCCAGATCCGAGTCTTGCTGGATTAATAGTAGGAGAGGGAGAAGAGAACCAATCCTATATTTGTTGAGCAGAGATGGTAGTTAATGGACTGAGGGATCAAGACATTAGATGGAGCATCCAATTTTGTCATCTGGAAGGCCAGGATCCTAGTAGTTCTAGACAACAATCGCATCAAGGACTATGCCTTGAAGGTAGTTGTTGTTTCGGTCGGTGTTGATCTGTTGAAAAAAGTACGGGGAGGCCTAGGTGAAGGCTAAATGCATGATTCTAGATGGGGTCAAAGCTCATGTGGTCCCACACATTGTTGAGAAGGAAACAACAATAGAGATGTGGGAGATGCTGACCACTTTGTACCAGGGGACTTCTGTTCAACGGAAGATGCTATTGGAGAATCATCTAAGAAAGTACTAGATGCAAAAGGGAGAAGAGATCAATCCGTTCCTCCTCAGGTTGCAGGGGATTCGAGACCAGCTGACTTCTGTGGGGTCTACACCTGATCCTGAGTTCATGGTTAGGACTACCTTGAATGCAATCACTGAAGACTGGGAGACATTTGTCCAAAGTATCTTGGGCAGAGCTTCTCTCCCCAGTTGGGAGGAAATGTGGGCAGCTATTCGACAATAAGAGATCTGGAGGCTGACCAAGGCAGGGAGTAGTGACAGAGGAGCCCGGGTCAAGAAGGAGGAGGAGGAGGATACAACTCTTGCATCATCGGGACAACATGGGCAGCAAAAAAGGAAGAAAAATACATAACCAAAGTCAAATGCTTCAGGTGTGGGGAACTGTGACATTTTGCCACTTATTGCCCTCGGAAGAAGGGCAAGGAAGAGAAGTTTGACTCGAAGGCTACTCCAACGAAAGCTGACAAGGACGATAATGATGAGGATTGTGCCATGAGTGCTCATGCATCTCTAGAGAAGAGATGGGGCGACATTTAGCTGTAGTCGGGAGGACTACACAGGCGTAGGATCCTTGAGGTGCCCAAACTCTTGGATGATGTATGGCTACGGGTCCTTAACGACAGTAGCAAAATGATAGGTGTCGGTTGGAGCGAGGTGTGATGGAGCAATAATGGTAGAGCTAGAGTGCCAAAGTCTGAGGCAACGCAGTGGATGTTGTAGTAGTGCGAGAGGCACAAAGGAGTTTGCAGCAGCGCAGTAGCAGCAGAGGGCCAACATAGATTAGCAACAGAGGCAGCTTCAGCATCACGAGGCATCCAAACTGACCAGAGTGTCAGCTTTTGGGTGGTTTTCCAGTTCCATACTTCTCAGCAACTGAGTTGCAGTGCAACATTTAGCAGTGGTAGTGCTATGGGCAACATGATGCAACATATTGAGAGGGAGCTGTAGTAGAGATGCAGCAGTGGTAGTGGCGGTGTCATGGGTAGAAGTACAGGTTGCAACAGTGCAGTGAATGAAGGGCAACAGGCCAAGCATTAGCAGTACAGAGGACCAATGCAGTGGATTAGTGTGATACTTTTGTTGGGAAGTATTGCTAGAGCACATTCCTCGCTAAGAGGGAGTGTTGATTTTGGGTAGCATCGGATGTGCTCTAGCTCCGAAATTTTGTGGAGGGGCTAGAACACATGAGCTCTCCAAGAACCAGAAGTTGTTTGGAGAAATTCCACCCGAATAAGGAGTTATTAAAGTAATTAATATTTTTAATGGGTTGCTAAGTCTAAACTTAGGAAAATAAAAATATCAATGGGTATTAATAAGAATATGGGTGAGAAACTTCTAAGTGATGAGGATCAAGTTTGTTTTAATCTTAGCTGTTGATTAGGGACTTAATCTTGGCTGTTGATTCATCAATAGGAAAAGTATAAGTGGAGGCTTGAGGGTCAGTTGGAGATACACCATATTGATCAGTCAGTTTGATTTTTTTGGGGTGTGGTTTGCTGAGAAAATTGAATAGGTGATCTGAGTTGCAGTGAGAGGGGCAGTAACAGAGAGTTGGATCGGAAGGGAGTTTCGAGCCAATGAGTACCAAGCAGAGAGGCAACAGTAGCATCAGAGAGGCAGCGTAGAAGCCTACACAACACAGGAAGGGGCTCACGCATAGCTGACATAGGCCAAGAGGGTTCTTGTAGTAGCAGTGCGAGATAATCGTCTGGAGTTCGAGATTTTGCTGGGAGTTCGATGTTTTGAGCCTGGAGGGCTGAAGTCGATGCTCCTGAGAGAAAATCGATCCAACAGAGAAGTGATGCAGTCTCCTAGAGGCAAGACGCTGGCCCACACTAAGCAGATTGTGTTGGGATTTTCGCAGTGCTTGCCGGAGTCAGCCATTATGTGGATTAGTTGTGACTTAGAGAACGAGGTAAACCCTCATATGTATTTCTTGCTGCCGATATTTCTTTGAAAGGTTAGTCGGTGTGAGAGGCATACCTATTGTACTAAGATAATGCTTGCTTAATAATACAAACCCTCTATATGCTGCATTGGTTGTCCCGCATTGGGTTTTTTTGAGGATGTGTTGTCCAAAAATAACGGTGGCTCTTGTGTGTTTGTCTCATATTTATTTTAGTTTATGATTTGTATGTCAGTGTAGTCTGGAGTAATGTTTTTTCATTAGTATTTAAAATAATTAAATAATTTGTTGAATATAAAAACAAGTAGGAGATGATAAAACAGTAATTGCAGTAGGATTTCTGATGTGTAGATTCAAAAATTTTCACATGGTTTCATAGCATTGCATATCATAGGACACTGAAGACATCAGGTGGGATATCCAGTGAATTTGCTGCAGAGAAGCAGCTGTCCCAAGTGACAACGCTGTTTCAGAGGTAGAGGAGTAGCTGAAGGAGTGACACAGAGCCAGAGAAGTGATGCAGAGGCTCGCGTAGTGCCTGCATCAACATTTCGAGCCTGTAGAGGGTGATGTAGTACTTGAGAGGAGCTCGAGCCTGTAGAGGGTGATGTAGTACTCGAGAGGAGCTCGAGCCTGTAGAGGGTGATGTAGTACTCGAGAGGAGCTCACGCAGTGACTGCATAAGCTCTTTGGGCCAGCGTAGAGTCTGAGAGGCTCAAATCAGTCAGTTGCTGGGGCTTGAGGAGCATAGTAGATTCGATTAGGGGAGCTGGTGGGATGCTGTCGCTGTTGGTGCAGAACCATGTCTGTGGAGACAAAGCCAAGGTAGAGGGAGTCACTACCTTGACAGATTTCTAGCCAAAGAAATCTAGGTCCGAGTTGCAACAACAAAGGAGGATTGGAGGGGTGATTCGACATTTGGCTGGAGGATTTCCGTGAAGGAAATTAGGACTCAAAGGGAGTCTAGAGGAGCTTGTTCCTTAGAGGATTTCTAGCGACGAAGAAATCCAGATCCGAGTCTTGCTGGATTAACAGCAGGAGAGGGAGAAGAGAACCAATCCTATATTTGTTGAGCAGAGATAGCAATCAATGGACTGAGGGATCAGGGTAGATTTGATGGAGCATCCAATTTTTGTCGTCTGGAAGGCCAGGATCCTGGTAGTTCTAGAGAAGAATCGCATCAAGGACTGTGCCTTGAAGGTAGTCGCTGTTCCGGTCGGCGATGATCCGCTGAAAAAGTATGAGGAGGCCCAGGCAAAGGCTAAATGCATGATTCTAGATGGGGTCAAAGATCATGTGGTCCCACACATTGCTAAGAAGGAAACAACAAGAGAGATGTGGGAGACGCTGACCACCTTGTACCATGGGACTTTCGTTCAACGGAAGATGCTATTGGAGAATCAGTTGAGACAGTACCAAATGGAGAAGGGAGAAGAGATTGATCCCTTCCTTTTCAGGTTGCAAGGGATTTGAGACTAGCTGACGTCCATGGGTTCTACACCTGATCCTGAGTTCATGGTCAGGATTGCCTTCAATGCAGTCACCGAAGACTGGGAGACATTTATCCAGAGTATCTTGGGCAAAGCTTCTCTCTCTAGTTGGGAGGGAATGTGGGCAGCTCTTCGACAAGAAGAGATCAGGAGGCTGACCAATGTAGGGAGTAGTGACAAAAAAACCCAGGTCAAGGAGGAGGATGCAACTCTCGCATCATCGGGACAACATGGGTAGTAGAAAAGGAAGAAAAAGACATAACCAAAGTCAAATGCTTCAGGTGTGGGGAATTGTGACATTTCGCTACTCAGTGCCCTCGGAAGAAGGGCAAGGAAGAGAAGTCTGACTCGAAGGTTGCTCCAGCAAAAGCTGACAAGGAGGATGATGACGAGGATTGTGCCATGAGTACTTATGCATCTCTAGAGAAGAGGTGGGGTGACATTGAGCTGTAGTCAGGAGGACTATAGAGGGGCTGGATCCTTGAGGTGCCCAAACTCTTGGATCACATACGACTATGGTAGCCCTTAACGATAGTAGCAAAATGCCGGGTGTCGGTTGGAGCAAGGTGTGATGGAGCGATAGTGGTAGTGTTTGAGTGCCAAATTCTGAGGCAACACAGTGGATGTTTTAGCAATGCGAGAGGCATAGAGTAGTTTGTAGCAACACAGTAGTAGCAGAGGCTCAACATAGATTAGCAACAGAAGTAGCTTTAGCATCATGAGGCATCCAAACTGACGAGAGTGTTAACTTTTGGGTGGTTTTTTAGTTGCTTACTTTTGAGCAATTAAGTTGCAGTGTAGCAGTTAGCAGTTGCAGTGCTATGGGTAGCATGATGCAACATATTGAGAGGGAGCTGTAGTACAAATGCAGCAGTGGCAGTGTCATGCGCAGCAGTGCAATGGATGAAGAGCAGCAAGGCAAGCATCAACAACACAGAGGACCGATGTAGTGGAATAGTGTGATACTTCTGTTGGGAAGTATTGTTAGAGCACATTCCTCGCTAAGAGGGAGTGTTGATTTTGGGTAGCATCGGATGTGCTCTAGCTCCGAAATTTTGTGGAGGGGCTAGAACACATGAGATCTTCCAAACTTATAAATCGTTTGGAGAAATTCCACTCGGATATGGAGTTATTAAAATAATTAATACTTTTAATGGGTTCCTAAGTCTAAACCTAGGAAAGTAAAAATATTAATGGGTATTAATAAGAATATGGGTGAGAAAATTCTGAGTGACGAGGATCAAGTCTGTTTTAATCTTAGCCGTTGATTCATGAACAGGAAAAGTCTAAGAGGAGGCTTGAGGGTCAATTGGAGATACACCATATTGCTCAGTCAGTTCGATTTTTTTGGGGCGTGGTTCACTGACAAAATCGAATAGGTGATCTGAGTTGCAGTGAGAGGGTCAGTAGGAGAGAGTTGGATTGGAAGGGAGTTCCGAGCCAATGAGTACCAAGCAGAGAGGCAATGGTAGCATCCGAGAGCAGCGCAGAAGCCTATGCAACACAGGAAGGGGCTCACGCAGAGTTGACACAGGCCAAGAGGGTTCTTGCAGTGGCAGTGCGAGATAATCGTCGAGAGTTCGAGATTTTGCTGGGAGTTTGATGTTCTGAGCCCAGAGGGCTGAAGTCGAAGCTCCTGAGAGCAAATCGATCTAGCAGAGAAGTGACGTAGTCTCCCAGAGGCAAGACGCTAGCCCACACTGAGCAGATTGTGCTGGGATTTTTGCAGTGCTTGCCAGAGTCAGCCATTTAGTGGATCAGTGGTGACTTAGAGAATGAGGTAAACCCTTGTATGTATTTCTTGTTGCTGATATTTCTCTAGAAGGTTAGCCGGTGTGAGAGGCAACCTATTGTACTCATATTCTGCTTGTTTAATAATACAAATCCTCTATATCCTGCACCATTTTTCCCACATTGGTTTTTTTCAGGGATGTGTTGTCCAAAAAATAACGGTGTCCCTGGTGTGTTTGTCTCATATTTGTTTCAATTTATGATCTGTATGCCAGTGTAGTATGTAGTAGTGTTTTTTCATCAATATTTAAAATAATTAAATAACTTGTTGAATATAAAAACATGTAGGAGATGATAAACCAATGATTGCAGTAGGGTTTCTGATATGTAGATTCAGAAATTTTCACATGAATCCCTACGAAGAAGTTGTCTCCATGATGAAGAAGTTGAAGTTCATCCATGACATGATGATGCAGAAAGGAGGAGCCCTAAACACAGATGATAATACCATGATCTCCACCAAAGAGTAGATAGTTGTTGTTGGAAACATGTCTCTAGTTAAGAGGGAGCTTGGGTATATTCTTTTTATAGGAATGAGTGGATCCTCCCTAGTTGAGAGGGAGAGATAGACACATCATTCTTGTCTTCACATTATGAAGAAAGAATGGAGGGTTAGGTAAGCATCTGAGATCAATACTGATACTCTTTGAGGATGAGGTAGGGCATCCAATAGGCAAGAGTAGTCGAAGAGGAAATTCCTTGAGGATGTGTAAATCCAAGACAAGAATGGTCCTAAAAGGGCATACCTTATGAACATCTGGATGGAGTATGTGCCTTGAGAGACAATGATGAAGGTGTTTATAAATCATTGTCTCCCCAACATTGTGCTCTAATTTAGCGGAGAGATAGAGTTGCTAGTCACGACCTTGCTATATGACAATGCTGGTTGATATGATGAGATGCACTGATATAAGCTGAATAGATAACTTATGAAATGGATGACCAATCCAACTCTTCTTATGAGATTTCTACAGTATGAGAATGTCCATGTACCATCTATGTATTAAGAATACCTCCCTAGTTAAGAGGGAGTGTTGAAATATGTAAATAGGTTCAGTCTTCATAATATTTTACGTAATATTGATTTTATATTTAATGCAAAGAGAAAAAAATTATTATTGTTATTTTATAGCATGGGTTTTATGCTCAAGGTCAATTCGTTTTTGGTCAAGCATTTGAAAATTTAGAGACCCAAATCCCTACTGTAGTGTCATGTCCCTTCTCAAACACATTTGTAACAGGTTGCTGCTATACAGTTTTGCATAATTTTGGCTAAGGAAGAGAACCCATCATTTTCGACTTAGGGACTTAGGAGGCAATTCGACTTAATTTGGTTGCTTGTGGAATGTGGGGGACACCCACATAGGAATTCGAATTGGCCCATTCGAATAGCTTGGAGGGAAAGTCGAATAGGTGGATGGAGGGGCCCACATGAGGCAAGGGAGGCCCAAGGAGTTATAAGGAGGGAGCAACTCTCATTTTGGGATTCATTCTTACACCTTGCAATCAAAATTACTTGACTGTTCGCTTTGCTGTTTAGTTGAGTCATTCGACTGTCTAGCCACAAATCTCTCAAGTGAGAGATTCAATCTCTACTTCGGTGGACCACCCGTGCCTGCCTTAGAGAGGCTGTTCCATAAGTATTTCAGGAGTTTCGGGAGTGTGTTACCGCACGTCCATTCAACCACAATAGGGAGTGCGTATTTCTGGTTAGCTAGAGAATACACGGGGATTTTGGAGGTATTAGTGATCAAGCATTTGCCAGGAGAGTTAGAGGATTGGGAGAATAGCAAAGGGCCAACCTTTCTTGTGAGTTTTGGAGCCAGCAGAGCCAACATCCCAGCAGTTCGAATTACTGGGCTTGGGGACAACGCAGAGGGTCAGTCCAACAATTTCGTGGAGCTAAGGAGTAGGTGCCATAGGCCGGAAGCCCATCCGGGAAGTTAGGGATTGATAACAGAGGTCAGCCCAACACTTTGGGTCCATTTTTGGGTGGATTTACAGGCAGATTCCAGTAGGCTAAGTTTTGTAGTTGAAGTTGAAGCTGGGCTCCAAGGGGGTCGAATTTCAGAATTCTAAACCAGCCAAATTCCTTAGTGGGTTTTTCTGGGTTTTCTAAGAGGAGTCTGTGGTTAAAGTTTCAAAATTTTGCAGATGCTATTTGGGTCTGAAATCCTAATTCTTATAATAGGGCAAATTGCTAATTAGCTGGGGATTTTGCACCATTTTGTGGGTTCGACTTTGGCTTGGAGATAGGCCAAATCCTTCCTAGGTTTTTGTGGGTTTTGGTCAAGGAGCTTGAGGTTAAATTTGCAGCATTTTCTAAGCATCGGAGTTGGAGTTTCTTGCAGTCCCTTTCCAGCCAACAGTGTAGTTTTTAAGGCAGTGCAGAGCATTAGAGGAGCAGTGATTTCCAACATTTGAGATCATTGTATTATCACCTGGGTTCTGTCATGCTTTCCATTGAGGAAAGCCCAGGTTCATTCCTCCATACTATTGTACTTGCTCCATTGATTAATAAAATGGCTCAATTGGTTATTACTTCTGGAGTTGTATGAGCATTTGTTGATTTTTTAAAATTTATGTGCTGTAAATCGTTTTTGTTTTGCATAGCACTGTTTATTTAAGTTTGGAACATTACATTGGTATCAGAGCATGATCTTGGCCCAGCTGTGGGAAATTAGCCTGAAGATCATGGAAGCTTTTGGTATGAGTGCACAGTGATAGGTGAAACCGGAGACAAACCCATGGCTCAAGGGAAATCCAGTGTGTAGAAGTTTTGGGGTAGAATTCATTGGGACGATGAGAGGTTGGCCACGTTGAGGAGGGTGACAGACCAAACCCATCCTCACCCTGACAACAAAGACGTTAGAGGTAAGCAGGCAGTGGGGGTTCAACCATCTACATCGTGTGGGGAAAGTGGACCAGATCAAGGCACCAGATCTCTTGAAAAGGAGCAGATAGGACAAAGATGATTAGAGGGTGAGACCAGGGGGCGCTTTTGCTAATGGAGACCTAGCTTTAGATATCAGGAGCCTGAGGAGGAGGTTGAGTATAATGCTGGGAGCCGATAGGATGGTGAGGAGCACATCGGTATACCCAGTGTGGTGAAGGAGTCACCTTTATTAGAGACCTCTTTGATAGCCCCAATTGACACCCTAGTGGAGAGGATAGAGCCTACTCGCATAGAGCCATTTGTTGAGGGGGTGCCATCCTTGGATGAGATGCCAATAGTTGCTGAGGTATCTGGAGCCGTAACCTAGTTTACAGGTGATAGATGCCCATGACAGTGCCATCAGTTTCAAGTCGACCTTCTAGCATTAAAAAGGAAGGCCCTGTTAGTGCGAGAGGCGATTATGCAACATAATGAGGCGCTGGAGGGCATGAGTGCTGTTTGTGCCGAGTCCACGACCAAATTGACTCACGTTGGGGAGCAGTTGGATTCCCTACTAGTGCAGCTAGAGTGCACGTTGGAGCGTGAGAGCAACCCTCTTCGGGCATACATAGATGGGGCTGGTAGCATTGTTAGGTTACCTTGGCCCATTGGACAGAGGGAGACAAAGCTACCTGGTCAGATTGTATGTATTGACCAGGATAGCGAGATGAGACCACCTAAGTTGCACAGGGTGCAACACCCGCATGCTGGGGTTGTTCTATGTTCAGGAGTTCGTGCTTTCGATCCCTTTCTTGGGATTGGGTGGCGAGATATTTTGATTTGGTACCTGATGGAGTGGACTATGGAGATGGTAGTGGACCAAAGTGGAGCTCAATAGGATTTTCTAGGCACTGGGGATGCTGGAAGCCTCGATTGGCATTAGGATTCGGGAGGGACTAGCTATCATTTTCCCATGTATGCTGGTTGACTACAACCGGGATGGTGCAGTTGACCTAGCAGTTGAGCATGCACATTCGCTAGGGGATTCTTGTTCAGCACTAGTGGCTGACCAGTTTATAGATAGACTCTTTTGGTTTTCTTGGTATGGCATTTGTACACGGGATCACTGGGTGATCAACATACTCTGGCAGGAGTTTGTCGGAGGAGGTGGCATTGGCAGGCCACCGATGATGCCTTGCATGGAGTTGGGGGCTCTTCACTTTTGTGCGGGGTACAAAGGACGCAGAGGAGCGGAGCAATGGTGGCATCACTATTGACACATAGGGAGAGTCACTTCTCGGATCCATCAGGGTGGATTTGGAGCGAAGATCCATTCATCGGCAGGGATAATGATGTGATGGTGGAGGTGATGATACTGATCGAGTGTGGCCTGACATGTAGAGACATAGCTCTAGGCCATCATATCTAGGGATGTGTGGGAGCATCTAGCGTTGAGCAGTGGTCTACAGGGAGTGCCTCACATCGCAGTAAGTACATGTGGGGAATGACAGGTGCAGTGACACCAGTAGGAAGTAGGACGATACAGGATGGCATAGCTGCAACTGAGGGTATCCAGTAGTGTGTAGGGGTAGGCTGCGGTGTACAATGGCATGTCCAAGAGTATTGGGATGATCGGTGGTATGCAGAGGTGTATGGTGCTGCACAACGAGGTCTTGGAGTGTTGTCTCCAGGGACACCCATGGACGGAGATACTGAGCATACCTTTGGGTGTAGTTCACCCAGGATTGATGGGGACCCAGATGAGTGATACTTGATGGTATCGTAGGGACTCACACTCTTGACCCTCTTCTACGTCACTTACAGGAATGAGCGATCTAGTTGTTGTCCTTTGACACTTTGGGCACGAGCAACTCACCCAAGATATTTGGATGACAGTTGGTGCGATAGAGGGGAGACTTCTCAGCGGGGGCATTGAGTCGGTGCGCGAGTTGACAGCCACAGGGTGAGGGATGAGGTGATCATCGACAAGGATGGCATATCATTCAACATTAATCCTATGCTTGGGGAGCTGTTACACTCTTTCCACAGGGCATGTCTGGACCATGCATGAGCAGAGGATACTGTGTACGGCTGAGATAGTTGTCCAGTATGTATCCAGGTTCCTGACATTGTATTGACACATTCTCCAGGGGGCAGGTAGTCGAACCAGTGGCGATGGTTGGCAGGAGCAGGATGGATCCACATACACTGAGTCGATTGTGCATATCAGATACCCATCTATTGGTTGCATTCAGGGGGTCGCTATTTGGCACACGTGGTTTCTAGTGGTCATCTGTACTACACAGTGGCAGGCACTGGACAATTTAGCACGCCTCAGATTACTTCATGATGTATGAAGCCTATATATGGGTGGCATGCAAGGACTAGAGATGAGGGCCAAAGGGATTCCATTGGTTGTTAGGGCTATGCCGCAACAGGTTTGCCTATGGGATGTAGGGATTCAGTTGATCGATAGATCACTTGTGATGAGCGGAGTCGTGGCAGAGAGGGATATAGTTTGCTCTTGGGATGACACATTGGGGTTCACAGAGGGTTTCATCATATGGGGAGGCAGACATTCTCTATTGTTGCAAAAGTTCGGAGTTAGATTTGGATGGGTAGGCCTTGGTGCCATGGAGAAGGCCCAGGCAGGATGTGTCTTGCCTCTTTTAGTATTCCACCATCGAGTTCCAGGAGAGGAGGATACTGTTTGCACATGATGGGGAGTATGACATAGTCAGAGTAGTGCAACATCAGCGTGGTGGCACTACTCTGGGACTAACAGGGAACTGGGGCATCACAATGCTTCACAACTCAATAACCTTTAGGGATGCGTCAGCTACTGCAAGGGGAGATCATACAGATCTTCCATTAGGCTTTAGCATTTCAGTGATGGAGCAAGGGACTTTTGGTACTTGCACTGGGCAGGATAGAGAGTGGGGCAAGGGGAGCTTCATGTTGGATAGGATGCCCTGGGGTCTTGGTATTGAAGGATTCTTTCATATCAGGATAGGGCTGAGGTCAAGGATGATTCAGTGGCACATCTAGGACCCTGGCACATGTTGCAGGGACAGTGGGGAGCAACAGTTAGAGAGGATGCTCGTTCAGGCATTGCTTGAGGACAAGCGATTTTTGGAGCGTTGGAAGAACTTGCCGAATGAGGATGCCACCTAGGACGGTGAGCACATCTTGGAGCACCCAGCTTTGAGGTTGCTTGAGGGCAAGCAACATTTGGGAAGGGAGGACTGTCATGTCCCTTGTCAAACACATTTGTAACAGGGTGCTGCTACACAATTTTGCACAATTTTGTCTAAGGAAGAGAACCCGCATTTTCGACTAGGGACTTAGGAGGAAATTCGACTTAATTTGGTTGCTAGTGGAATGTGGGGGCCACCCACCTGGAAATTCGAATAGCTTGGAGGGAAAGTTGAATAGGTGTACGAAGGGGCCCACGTGAGGCAAGGGAGGCCCAAGGAGTTATAAGGAGGGAGCAATTCTCATTTTGGGATTCATTCTCACACCTTGCAATCAAAGTTACTTGACTGTTCGCTCTGCTGTTTCGCTGAGTCAACCGTCTGTTTAGCCACGAATCTCTCAAGTGGGAGATTCAACCTCTAGTTTAGGGGACCATTCGTGCCTGCCCTAGAGAGGCAGTTCCATAAGTATTTCAGGAGTTCCGGGAGTGTGTTACAATGCTACCATTCAACCACAATAGGGAGTACGTATTTCTGATTAGTTGGAGAATATGCAGGGGGACTTTGGAGCTATCAGTGATCAAGCATTTGTCGTGAGAGTTAGAGGATTGGGAGAGTAGGAAAGGGCTAGCCTTTCTTGTGAGTTTTGGAGCTAGTAGAGCCAACAGCCCAGCAGTGCGAATTATTGGGCTTGGGGACAACGCAGAGGGCCAATCCAACAATTTTGTGGAGCTAAGGAGCAGGTGCCGTAGGCCGGAAGCCCATCGGGAAGTCAGGGGATTGATAGCAAAGGTTAACCCAACACTTTGGGTCCATTTCCAGGAGGATTTACAGGTAGATTCCAGCAAGCTGAGTTTTGCAATTGCAGCTAAAGCTAG
>APFE030578795.1:8990-20524 GCA_000404065.3 Pinus taeda
ATGCAAGACCTGTTCGTCAGCCGCAAAGAAGACTCAACCCCCATCTAAAAGAGGTAGTAAAAGCCAAACTTCAGAAACTTTTAGATGTTAATTTTATCTATCCCATCTCCGACAGTAAATGGGTCTCTCCGCTGGTGATGGTACCCAAGAAAAATGGAAAATGGAGGATTTGCGTGGATTATAGGGAGTTAAATAAAGCCACACAGAAGGATCACTTCCCTCTCCCATTCATAGACCAAGTATTGGACACTCTGGTAGGAAAGAAATTCTTTTCTTTCCTGGATAGCTTCAGCGGATACAACCAAATCCAAATTGCCCCTGAAGACCAGGATAAAACTACCTTTACTTGCCCTTGGGGAACTTTTTCCTATCGAGTTCTACCCTTCGGCCTATGTAATGCCCCTGCTACATTCCAAAGGGTTGTCCTTAGCATCTTTGAAGATCTAATAAACGATGGACTTGAGGTGTACATGGATGACTTTACACCATATGGAGATGATTTTGACCCAGCTTTAGATACCCTGGAAAAAGTCCTACAACGTTGTAATGCTACCAAGCTTTGTCTGAGCCACGAAAAATGTTACATGATGATGACAGAAGGGCTCATTCTAGGGCACTATGTTTTAGCAGCTGGCATCCAGGTAGACCCGGCCAAAATCCAGATTCTTTTGCTTATCCCTACCCCCACTACTCAAAAAGAGGTACGCAGTTTTCTTGGATTTCCGGGGTATTGCAGACGATTTATAGAACATTACTCATGTATTGTTGCACCTCTATATGCTCTAACTGGCAATGTTGATTTCTTGTGGACAGAAAAATGCGACCAGGCTTTTAAGGAATTGAAGAATCTTATATCAATAGCCCCAGTCCTTCGAGGACCTAACTGGAATTTACCATTCCAAATCTCATCAGATGCCTCGGATACAGCAATTGGTGCAGTCCTGGGGCAAGAAGAGGACAAAAAACCATATGCTATCTACTATATCAGCAAAAATTTATCCTCTGCCGAACTGAATTATACTATCACTGAAAAGGAATTCCTGGCTGTAATACATGCTGTTAACAAATTTAGACATTATATCACAGGCTATCCCATTGTGTTATATACAGATCATTCTACTATCAATTATTTGGCAAATAAACCTGTTACAAATGCTAGAATAACCAGATGGTTGATCTTATTGTATGAGTTCGATATCACCATCAAGGATCGACCTGGCAAGGAGAAACCTGTAGCCGATTTTCTCTCATGAATACCGAAATGAACACCTGTTCGTTGTGGCTGTTCGAACACCCTGGTATGCTGACGTCGCAAATTACCTTGCAGTAGGTAAGCTACCAAAACACTTAACCCCTCAGAAACGTAAGCAGATTGTTCAGAAGAGCACTCGATTTTCGTGGATTGGAGGCCATTTGTTCCACACAGGGGCAGATATGCAAATTAGGAGGTGTATTCGAGAAGACGAAATCTTCGACATTTTAAAAGCTTGCCATGACGGACCATGCGGGGGACAATTTGCTGAAAAGAGAACAACACACAAAGTATTGCAGAAGAGATACTATTGGCCTACAATTTTCAAAGATGCAAAAAAAAATGCACAAGCCTGTGACAGCTGCCAGCGAGCAGGATGACCTGGCCAAGCCGATGAGATGCCTCTGAGACCACAATTGGTCATTGAGCCATTTGAACGTTGGGCTCTTGACTTTGTCGAGCCCATCAATCCATCATCAAATTAGAGGACATACCTTCTGGTGGCGATAGACTATGTTACTAAATGGGTCGAGGTCGAATCATTGCCTAAGGCTACAGAAGACTCTGTAATACAATTCTTGTTCCATTTGTTTGTACGTTATGGAATTCCGAGAGAACTAATCACAAATGGAGGACCACAATTTGTTGGAAATAAACTAGTTGCAACACTTAACAATTATCATGTCCAACATAAGATCACTACCCCATACCATCCGCAGGAAAATGGGCAAGTAGAAAGCAGTAATAAGGTAATAGAATCAATTTTAACAAAAACTATTGCATCGCATAGGCGTGATTGGGCCGCCCGACTACCTGAGGCACTGTGGGCCTATAGAACCACATGGAGAAGTACTACAGGCTACTCGCCTTATCAATTAGTGTTTGGAAAACAACCAATCTTCCCCATAGAATTCGAAATCCAAACCCTACGAACTGCACAGGAAGTTGGCCTAGATCTGAGTGAGGCACAAATCAATCGATTACAGCAGATTAATGAATTGGATGAAATGATACTCTCTGCATTACAAAATACAGCATTGATTCAACAACAGCGAGCTAAATGGCATGATGCACTCATCAAGAACAAAGTCTTTCATGAAAGAGACTGGGCTCTATTATACGACTCGTGGTTTCAGGACTTCCCAGGGAAACTTCAGACTCGATGGTTAGGACCATATGAAATCCAGAAGGTACATGAAAATGGGACCCTTACCCTAATCACAATTGACGGTTCTGGATATGCATTCAAAGTAAATGGCCACCGAGTTCATCTCTATCGAAAGCCACTCATTCGGGAATCCTTCTGTCAGCAGCTACGACAAGATACTGATATCGAAATTTTAGGAGAGGAAGCGAAATCTTCCTCACCTATAACTTAAGGAATTCATTTTTTCATAACTTCTACATAACATCTTGTATATATGCTTTCCTGATTCTCTGTTTGCATTCTAAGTGTTTTTGTTGTTCCTTTTCAAAAGGAACAACACTTCTGTGTTTTTGCTGTTCCTTTTAAAAAAGGAACAGCACTGGCGTGTTTTTGTTGTCCCTTTTCAAAAGAAACATCATTCGTGTGTTTTTGCTATTCCTTTTCAAAAGGAAAAAAAATCGTGTGTTTTTACTGTTCCTTTTCAAAAGGAACAACATTTGTGTGTTTCTGCTGTTCCTTTTCAAAAGGAACATCATTTGTGTGTTTCTGCTGTTCCTTTTCAAAAGGAACAACATTTGTGTGTTTTTGCTGTTCCTTTTCAAAAGGAACAACATTTGCGTGTTTTTGCTGTTTCTTTTCAAAAGGAATAGCATTTGTGTGTCTTTGTTGTTCCTTTGCGAAAAGGAACAACAATTGTGTGATTTGTTGTTCCTTTGCGAAAAGGAACAGCATGTGTGTGTCTTTGTTGTTCCTTTGTGAAAAGGAACAGCACTTGGGTGTCTTTGCTGTTCCTTTGCGAAAAGGAACAACACTTGTGTGATTTTGCTGTTCCTCTTCAAAATGGACAACATTTGTGTGATTTTGCTGTTCCTTTTCAAAAGGAACAGCACTTGCGTGTTTTTGCTGTTCCTTCTCACAAGGAACAACATTTGAGTGTTTTGCTGTTCCTTCTTCGAAGGAACAACATTTGAGTGCTTTGCTGGTCCTTTTCAAAAGGAACAACATTTGAGTGTTTTGTTGTTCCTTCTCCGAAGGAACAACATTTGAGTGTCCTTGCTGTTCCTTTCTCAGAAGGAACAACATTTGCGATTTTCCGTTGTTCCTCTCAAAGAAATGGTATCCTACGAATGTATTCTTCTCTCAGGAATGCCATCGACATGTTTTTGCCCTTATTGGGAATGCTTTGCACCCATGTTCTCCTCAATCTTTTAGATACAACAATGAATTTATGCGATGATCATAAACCATGATATACCGAAATCAGCACATCATAAATCGCTATCACTATGAAGCCAATATGTATAAGAGGACAAGAGGAGGGAAATTAACTTTTCATCTTCGCTGTCATTGTCTTATTACCGGCACCCTGGTTGGTGATCTTTATCATGACGATTTCCCTAAAAATCTTTCTTGATCATTACTTAGGAGTAAGAACAAAGGATTTATATCTGTCTGTTGAGATGATAAGACTTCTTCCACCATTCCCCGCTCTTAAGGAGTGCGGAACCACCCTTATGTGGAAAAAAAAAAAAAATACGTGCTCTGCAAAAACAAAAACAAAACAGGAAAATTGTCAAATGCAGGATAGGGGGTCTCATAAAGAGCCAGCCTACCATGATCATAAGGATGGAAGCGAAGTGGCATTCCCATTACGGCCACCACACCAGGGATATGGTCCGAAGGTATATTAACAAGCAAACCTTAGAACAGGGGGTCCCATCACGAGCCGACCTGTCCATGTTTCGCGCCTACCTTGTGAATGGCATTATGGCTATCTGGTTACCAAGCCAGCATGATGGCCTGCATTTTGACAAAGCACTCTTCAGAATATACACAAAGGATCATGGTTTCGGAGGGTGAAATAAACAACTATGCCAAGGTTATGAACACCTGTTGGCAGCAGAGCTCTGTTAATGACATAGAAGTCGTAATATTTACATCAACAGGTATGATATTAAATCTTTTTGTCTCTTATATCCTTCGCATAGATCATATGTCACACCCTGATGTATATATCGCATGAATATTTATTACCACCAATCATGGCAACGGAACTGACAATGACCACTGGAGACTTCGTACACTTGACAGACGTCCGATCCCCCGGCTCCTCATTATATCACGCAGGCTCTTATATGAAACGCGATCTACCTTTTTTGCCTCGATTTCGGCATTTCGTTGTTTTTCTAAAACATGGCATAATTCCATATGCTGTTCTTTATGATTTGACTTCCGACTGGCTGCTGCTCCTCTCTTTGAGGGCTGGGGACAGCCTATTAGATCGCGGGGGGGAGGTAACCTCATTACTCCATGGATTACGTGGCTGCACACCATTCGCACGAGATAATGTACGAAGGAATGGCATGGTTTAACGGTATGATGATTCCATTCTACGGAAATTGCCGTCCACGATCCTTTTTTCGTTGCATGCTCTGTGATCTTTTCCAAAATTTGGCAACGATCATCCTCTCTGCGTCGCAAACACCGCAAGCAGTTGTTGTTCCATTTCTGAGTAGAATCATGGGCGGAAAGACGGTCCGAAGCGAACCTCACGAGCTGACAGTCTCCGCTGCTGCTCGCAAAATCCTAGAAAACGCAGGATGGTTGAATTATTTCAGCCGCCTGCAAGAATCAAATGAAGCAGTGGCGTTGGAATTCCTGCAAAATCTGCAGGAAAATTACTCCATAGTAGGAGGAAAACGGATAGCGGTTACGGAGGATATCATCGCAGAAGTTTCAGGATTACCAGCTGCTGGACCCATATGGACGCTGAAGAAGGAGAGATTACAGAAAGCTATGGAAATTTTCCAGGACGAAGGCCAAAGCTTGACAGTCAAAGGGAAAGGAGTTCTGCCGGCAACACTAGGGGAACCCTGGACCGAGCTAGCGAAGACAGTGCAAAGTTATATCACCTGCGAAGGAAGAAAAGACGTGGTAAGACCTCGTCACCTGAAACTTTTAGCTGTTTTAAAAGGAAAATGCTCTGTAAATCTCCCTGCACTGTTAAATTCGCTACTACATGACGCGGCCCGAAGCCTGAAGAAGGCCCAGCACATAGATGCAGTCGTTAGCCACCATGGATTGATTCGGTTGATAGTGAGCTATAGTCTCACTCAACAGCAAAGCACTTGGGAGGAACTGATCGCAATAGTCGAGGGGGGATCGGCTGCACCACCCCCAAAACCTGAACAGTCCTCCAGCACGCCGGAACGATCAGAGAGACGCAAGGAGTCAGCAGCAGAAAGACATGCTGCTTCAAAACGGAAACAATCCTCCGGTATGCCAGAACGACTAGAGGAACCCAAAGAATTTGCTGGCACACCCGACCAACCTCAAAGACCATGAAAATCAGCCCGGCTGGCCCGGATACGAGGAAGGTTGGAAAAGATTCAAGGAACTACGGCCCAGCCAATTGAAATTGCGGAGGAACCTCCAGAACTAGAAGGAGGAACCTCCGAAGGAAATGCTGAGCAATCAGGGGCCGAGACTGACCAGCCGGAAGGAGGAATTGAAAAAGGAGATGAGCACTCTGAGGAAGAAATGACTACCGGACAGGGTAATCAAGAAGAAGAAATAGCACAGCCAGGGGGTAGCCCGTTGCAGGACCCTGTGGGTGAGGAGGAATTGGCAGCAGTTCTGGCCAATATGGGGGAATATGGCCAACCCTCCAACACAGCAGGCATCCCTGACGGACCCGCAGAGGAAGAATTACCCGAGGAAGTGCATGCAGAAAAGGCAGGAGAAGAAAACCTGCCTGGTTATGATAATGAAATGGAAGACAACAATCAGGGACAATCTGTCCCCAAGACGCTAGAAGATATCCCAGATGAAGAAGGAGCAGACTTAAGGGCCAAACCCTTTGCCGAGGTAAAGGAAATTAAGAAATTAAGGAAGAGACAGCAGAGGCTGCTGGGCACTATAGCCAGGCTCCGACAGCAAATTCGAATTTTGAAAGCTAATTTGAGAATACAGAGGACCGCAAGGAAAAGGAGGAGGGCCACTGCAGCAAGAACCTGTTTTGTTGGTCGAAACCCCATCAGGAGACCTACTGCCGAGAAACAGTCTGCTGTTCCAAATGATAATTAGGAACAAGGTGTTGTTCCAAATAACATGGAAGAACAGACTGCTGTTCCATCTTACCCTGAAGAACGGATGGACATTCCAATGGAACAGCAAGAGGCTTCGATGGCAGGAGGACCACAATAACCCTTTATTCGCATTAAGAAAGAAATAGAAAGCAAAGAGGTCCAAACCAAAGCACCACCCTCAGGGGTAATTCGGGTCCTAAACTCTAAGCAGCGTAATAGAAAGGTCCAGGTTAAACTTCCAGCCTCTACGGCTTTGTGGAAAAAAGATCCAAAAACAAGGACCTTGCACAAAATGATGAAGGAAGCTCAGCAAGAAGCTGAGCAGCTGCGAGAGCAAACAGTCCCCAAGGAGAAATACGAAGAGCTACAACAACAACTTCGGGACGTTAGTTAGTCCGAGAGCCAGGCCTTTGAAGGATGGCAAAAGGAGCAGGAAAAGGTTGCTAAGGTAACTCATCGATTAGATAGTGTTGTTAAGCAGATGGACACTGTGCGTTCCTTATATAATGACGTTTTGACTTGTAGGGCCCCTGCTAAAAATTATGCTTTATTTTTCTTGAATGATATTTGCGATTGAAAATAAAACCCGTTAGGGCAGGAGCACCTATCCACATCAACACTGTTAATGATTTTATAGACTGTTGCAAGCACTATGGAGTTAAGGTTCAAAGGTTATTGTGCGCGTTTTACTTGCACAACCTTGTGCTAGACCAGGAAACTGATTTAAATCCTGTCCCTTTTGTTGGCGATATACAATTCCAAGCCTTTATCTCATTTGGGGTTAATCAGCTGAAATGGGTCAGAGCTTATAACACCTTTCAGAGACAAGAGAATAGCCTAGACTTATGGGTACGAGCTGAACCTAAAGACCCAGTGACACTATGGAAAGAGCATAGGAGCCTTATGAGGATCCCAGGTGTCATCAAGATATTAGGACCCATGCACGAAGACTTGATCCGACATAGTCTGGAATATTTCCTGACTATTAAAGACCTTGCCATCGATGTTGTAAAATTTCGATACCGGACCTCTAGCCCAAACATCCAGCTCAGGGAACCATTCAAATACGAGAATTTTGAGCGGCTGCCAGCTGATTCAACCTTTATAGGGAACGAATTCTGCAAGAAGGGCCATCTTGGTTGGGGTATCGATTTCGCAGTCCAATTATTTCGCACCCTACACCCGAATATCAGGCCTTGTATGAGATGCCCGCAGATCAAATAGATCAGTTCTTCAATAATCTAGTTGCTCATCACGGTTGTCGGCCTCCTCACGAGATCCCCTCTCCGGCCTATTCTCTCACCGCCTTGCATGTCAACTATAATGTTTTCATGAGGCCATGAAAGAGGGTAAGTAGGGGGGTGTGTGGAGCACTTGGAAGGTATGCTTTTGACAAGCAATTTAGTTGTTTTTCAATAATAATTGTAACCTTTTTTGCATTGTGAATTCAAAGAAGATAAAGGATTTTAATCAAATGTGCAAGAATTGACAAAGGAAGCTCAACTATTAATAATTGTCATTTTTATGCAGGAAAATATGGAAGCAAGGAGTTGCCATCCAAAAGCAAGAAGCAGAGGAAGAATAACTGCTGTCCCTCTAGAGGGGAACCGGATGCAAACAAGATCGAGCAAATCGGAACTGAATAGTCTAGGGGAAGAATACGAGATACCGAGTCGGCGAACGCGAGGAAGAAAAGAGAAGGATTAACCGATTGGCGAATCCCTCAGGATCTCCGATCCTGAGGGATCGCTGCTTTACTTATCTTTGATTATCTAGATACCTCCATCATTACTTTTATATAAAGGAACAATGTCATTAAGCGAGAGACACAGTTTTTATAATTTTAAGTTTCAGAACAAACTTTGATCATTGAGTCTCACTGAGACCTAATTTTGTTATACTCTGTTGTTGTGATTAATATAAAAGACTTGGTGTTTATTTCATCTCTGCGTCTGGAGTAACCTAAGGCGGTTTACCATTGGCAGCTAAGAGCCCGGCTCCGAAGGACACTTGCTTTTGTATCATTATACGGTGATTTGCGTGTGGTTTGTTTAACTTTATTACTTAGTAATCTGATACATCTTTCATATGGTATGCTATGCTCTATTATAATCAATATATGAATGATTTCTCCATATAATGTCTCTGCACTGTACAATTGGATCTATTCAAGGTTGAATTGCATCTTTAATCAGCTCTTTTTGTAACAGAGTGTCAGTATGAATGTTACTGTCATTGGATCCATGTGAAATAATATTTGTGGGACTTGAAAGTAACGTTACTCTGTTTAGAAACATAGTCATATCATTCACTATTCTCAGATTGCTATATTAGTATAAAACATGTACATACGGTTGATGGTCGTTGTTCCATAATTCATTAAGGATTGTTGTTCCATTTTATTACTACTGTTCCATTTTATTATTGCTGTTCCATTTTATTAACTGTTGTTCCATTTCTAGTTTGCTGTTCCATTTTTCCTTCTGTCGTTTTATTTACCTGCCTTTGTTGTTTTGGCGTGAGAGAAAGTCTAAGGCTGTAGTGAGCCTCAACAAGACATTGCCTAGCTCCCAGACCTATAAGTCCATGCTCTAAATTCCTTTCTTCATTAGTTTCTAGAGGGATGGGTTATTGCTTCCGTACCCTTGACTGATCAACTGTTTTGTGTGGTTCCATCTTTTGGATTCGTTTAGTTACAGCTTAGCATCTGTTTTCGTTTGTATCTTCTGAACAATATACTACTAAGCATTACTCAGACAAATAGCCTCGGATTGAGCTACTCTTTGCAATAACAAAATGTTCCCGGATTGACTTATTAATGTGGAATAATTAGAGGTGTGAGAGACCCTAGTTATAGCTCTACAGCTCTAATACCATGTAGAAATTTCACCACCTATAGATCAAACTAATATATGCAATGTACTAAAGCATAATAATAGATTTACTTCTACAACCAATTTAGCGGAAGCTTAATCGAACATGAGCAACATCAATAAGAACACATATAACTGATATCAAGAAATCAAACACACATAACACAAAAGATATAACTAGGGGAAAGCACCAGCCTAAAACCCCATCTCTGTATTATCATACAAGTGGAGATATGTCCAGATTACACAAAGCCTTAGCTCGAAAGCTATCCAGCTCTCAATACAATCCCTCTGCTACTCATAGACAGTTAAAGGCTTCTCACAAACCTTCTCTTCTGCCCTCCAAGCCTCCTATTTCTATGCACAGTTTTTCCTGGGTCCTCCAGCTGCAACCTGTGTGATTCTCACCTCACACACAACACTGACCTCTGAAATAACTGCGCAAACCTGAAGGAGATAAATCCTCATCATGAATGAGCTTCCTTTATAGGAAAAATATTCATGTAACTAATAGTACATTGTCCCTCCTCTGATCTCTACTAGGTCTCTGTCTTAACTAACATGCATGAGTTATTTAAGATATAATATTTAGTTATCTGAAAATACCAGTTGTGACATGCATGCAAGCAATAACAAACTAAATCTCATTAATTTAAGAACTCATTAAATTAATCTAACTGTACTTGACTCAGTTAACTGAGCCAATTAATTACAACTCATCCTCATCCTTTAAATAATGGTTAAATCCCTCAATCAAAGGAGAAATTGTTGCATGTCCTCACATAGACTTCAAGTTCATAATTCCTTAACTAATTAACTTAAACTGAATTAATTAATTAATTAATATTCCAAACTGATGGAAAGACCAAATTCGAATTTACTTCCTATAGATAGATGAGGGACTACTATAAATAGGAAGGGACCTAGAAATGCTATTTTTAGAAGATGTTATTTTTAGCAGTTTCACCTCTCACCCAAGGTGGCCAAAATGCTCATAGACCAAACTGCTATTTTTAGCATTTATTGTTGCACATTTTTCAACACCCCCTCTCAACAAGAAAGGCTTCCTCTCGAACCTAATCCTATAACTATGGAATGTTTTGCATGCAACACATCCACCAGGTCCGCTTGCTCCAACAACTCTTGGAACAAAAACACTCCCAACTGACCACTCTGTTGGGCTAGAAACATACTCTGATGTTGAAGCTCTACCTGCTACTAACAAGTGCTCCCTCTATGACATCTGCACTACTGCAACATCTCCATGCATCTTGCACCATTGCACACCTCTTTGTGCCACCTAGCACTATGCAACACATTTGTGCTTCTCGCATTGCTGCAGCCTGCATGCTATGCATTGTCCTAGGATTCCCTGCACTGTAGCTCTCTCTTCCGCTCCATCTGCATTTGTCTCTACCCAATCATTCAGTTCCTGCTACTCCACATCGGGGCTCCCATAGCAAGGTCTCATCCAAGAGGGTTGGTACCTCAAGGATCCTACCCCTCCTCCTTGGGACGATCACTCCACATCGCCCCACCTCCTACCTGGAGGTATGGTTGCTTGTGATCCCTCTACCCACCTGGCTCAAAGTTTCCCCCTACTAGAGGTCTCTGCATGAGTAGATGTCTCTACTAAATCTCCTCTCAACTTCTTTAGTTGTGGCTACTCCACAACCTCCTAAAGTCGTTGCACCAATTGTGGCTCCTCCACAATTTTCTAAGACTTCTTCTGGCGCTGCATGTTGAGAGGTAATTTACTCTCCCTCTCAACCACCAAGTATCTAACCTTTACCTTGCTCCTCAAGGCTTTGCATGCCTCTTGTATCTCAAGTGCATACAGGTTCTTGGCTAGCACACCAATCTATTTCCACTTTCCTGCCGTTACAAAATTTTCTAGAAAAAGAGCTGATTTCAAATCAGTGATATCTCCCTCATCTGAACTCTGATTCAGCCGATTTCTTTTTTATTTGGGGTATTTATCCACAGGGAATCCAAATATGCTATTTATTTCTGAAAATTTTGTACATTAATTTTCAGATCTTCTTTGCAAACTCTCAGCCCAAAACTCAAAACTTTGAAATGTCCTCTCAGTATACTATTCTCTCCTTGATCACTTGTGCTTCGATACCATGTAGAATTTTTCTACAAATCAGCTAGCTCTGATACCATGTAGA
>APFE030578799.1:0-24019 GCA_000404065.3 Pinus taeda
ACAGATAAGGCCACCAGCTTCATTGAGCGCATCCAACATATTCCCCAGCAGGTCCATGACATTCTTGAGAAATCAAATTCCAAGTACAGTCAGCGACATGATCAACATCGGGTGCCACACAAGTTTCAGGTGGGTGACAAAGTCTGGTTGCATTTGCAAAAGGAACGCCTTACTGGAGCTTATCGGAAATTAAGACCACTCCGATATGGTCCTTACACCATTACTAAGGCTATGGGAGACAATGCATTTGAGCTCAGCATTCCCCCATTCCTTGGCCTGCACCCAGTGTTCAATGTAGACCGCCTGCGGCCATACTTTCCACCATTACTAGACACATCCGACATTGCAGAACAGCTCCAAACCCACAGAACTAAATCCCAGATTGCATGGAACAAGCTGCAACTGATCGGATCATGGACACACAGAATCAAGAACATCGCCACAGTAATATCCAACTGTACCGAGTTGTTCAAAGCAGGCCAACTCCTTCAGCAGGGCAAAGTGGTTTTTCACCAGGGAACAGGTTCAGCCAGAAGTTTCCTCATCTCATGGGGGAAGCTCAACGCAATGGGGGACCTTGCTTCCTATAGGGGGGAGGAATTGATCCAGGTGGATATTTGGTGGCCACCTGCCAAGTCACATGGACCCCCACTCATTGGTCTTTCTCAGATTTTCAGTTTCCTTAATTGTAGCACAACTTACTATTTTTAGCAGTTTTTCGAGTCCTGAACTTCCAGAGCCGTTTTGAGGCCCTAAACGACGTTTTTTGGGATCCCAGGGGCAACACGGTCCATGGAACATGGACCGGTGTTGCCGTTCCAACAATGATAGTGCTCGAATAGATCTTTCTAATGAGCTATTGTACGCGTCAAACGGAGATCATATGCTAAAGTTACGACCCCGGGAAGTTGATGTACCAACTTACCCCAAACGGGGCCCACAGTTTGGCGTTTCATCTCCTAGGGTTAGGTTTTGGAATGTTAAGGGTTTTTCATTGTTTCTCAACAATAAATAGGCCTTCGAGCCTCATTGTAAGTCAGTTTCAGAGGCATGTAGCCCACACATCTCTTCTCAGAGATAGCTACCATCGCCCTAGCTAGTTTATTTCCATTTCTGATTGTAAGCATATTTCAGTATTTTCCATTAATGAAATGAAGTATTATTTCCGCTGCATATTTGTGTATATGGTTATCTCTGTAATTTGTTGCGTTCCTGTTTAAATCCGGATCAAAAAGCTAGATTCGATTATAGATATTGCTTGTAACTCATGCAGATGAAAAAATGAACATGCTATTGCATGATTAATACCCATCCTTTATTTAATTTCGATGTCAAAACCATGTAACTTGGTTTGTTGCTGAACTTGGTTCTTTTGCTATGAGAATTAATTTAAACTTTGGTGCTTTATTTAGATAATAAATTACTACCCCGATAAACATTGTTTGAACTTCACCAGAGCATGTATAAGGGACAACATTTGTATATCTTAGATAGATAATGAATTCTCCTCATTAGTCGACTTCCTACTTTCAAATGCAATTATTTTGCATGAGGAGAACTCTAATTTTGTTGCTTGATGCACATTCCACTTAAATAGGTTGTGAAAAATATGTAGGTACAAGTACAGGGCTGAAAGCGAGTACCTTCTTTCGGTGCTGGAACGTGTCTTCTATTCTCTCTGTCCATTTGATCTCATCCTTTTTTGTAACATCAGTGAGGAGTGCCATGAGGCCTCTAAGTCACTTAATAGAGTTCAAACATTATGTGGAGTCTATGTAGTCGATGAAATCCCCTCAATTGTGTCAGATTTTTTGGCATGGGCTAATCAAGATTGTCGTGAATCATTGTCGGACAACTTTAACCCTTTTCTTAGTGTGATGTGTTGTAGGTTTGTTATTTATAACTTCACACTTCTTTTGAAAATCCAAGTTTTAATTCCATTGTCAAGTTAATATTGGGAGAAGGGAGTTGTTGCCCTGTTAAAAATATTTTAGGAGTCCAGTTGGATATTTTCTAACCATATCATCATATTGCCTTAATAAGAGTGCTTGAACTTGAAAACATCTTTGCAGTAGTTCCAGAGATTTGTTGTGGAATTTCCAGGGATGGTTCATTGAATTGTAAGGCCACTATTTGATATTTGTATTGTTCTTTGTCTGCTGTAATCATATCACAGTGCCAGAGTATATTCCAATAGGGAAAAGGTTGAAAGTGTGGTGCTTTGTTTTCTTGTAACCCTTCTTAACCCCAAGACGGGGAAGTGGCTCTCCAACAAATTTTGTTATAACTATTTTGTTAGAGTTGGAACATGCTTTACTACATATCCTAATCCATTAAAGCATTGCTTAGACTGCTTCATGATATCAAATAATCTGCATGTAGGTCAATCGAAGTATGAAACTAGCTATTAGTGAAATGAGTTAGATGCTCCCTCTAGCTTTATAAGTATCTTCGAAGCTAGTTGTCCTGACTATTGGTTGAAACTATTCTTTAGTTAATGGGATTTGAAAGAGTCAGTTCCTTCATTAAATTATTTGATTGAACCCCTGTTGGTAGAAAACTTAACAATTAATTGAGTTAGCATTCTAACATGCGTATATCTACTCCTTGTCTTTCTTGAAATATGAGTGGTTTTCAGAGGAAGGACACTCTTTCTTCCAAAAAAAAATCATAGATGAATGCCATTATCATCTAGGATCACCAATAATATCTACAAGAGCACTTCCCATCCTTAAAATGATGAAAATAATTTGCATCCTTGAAAACAATCTCTCTCTTGGCAATCTTAGATATAACTTGATAGTGGTGTGACAATCAACAAAAACACAAAGATTCTTCAAGGGCCTTAGAGTTGTTCAAGGCAATGTGTTGATGAGTACAAAAGCAGTGGCCATCTTCTCACAATTATTCCACATTGTACAACACCAACTTAATATTCACCATTGGGTACATGGTTAATATTAACGGTTCGGTACATATCCTTCTGACTTCATCTGCCCAACCAATTTTTCTAGCTCTGGATAAATCTCCTCTTTTTGTGGATGCATGTTATCTCTTACAACAAATACGAGCATTTTGTTTTTGACTTGAATCTAGCTACATCCTGGTGACTTTTTTAAGCCCATGTCTTTCATCATTGTTCTTATCTTTGCTACTTCATCCCACATGCCACTAGTAGCAAAAATATTTGATATGAGGACATGCGTTCCATGGTTCTGTGGTTGCAATGCCAGAAGGCTATCTGCTACAGATCTACCTATTTCCATATTTCCATGAATTTTACACTCACCTAGAAATTCTCCCCACACAAGAGGATTAGTTTCAACTGGCATTTTGTTGATAAAGTCTTCCACCTCATCCAAGCGCCCAACATGACTAAGAAGGTGGATCATGCAACCAAAGTGCTCTACTCTAGTAACGACACCATACTCTGCACTTATCAAATTGAAATATTTACAACCTTTGTCCACTAGACCAACATGGCCGCAAGCATATTCCTGCTTACATCATCTACCCAAACAATTTGAGAACCCCTATACCTCAACCATGCTGAGCACATCCGACAATTATGGCATTTCATGAAACCAAATTTCTTTCAAGAATTTTCTCAAAAACCTTCAGTGAATCCTCTACATCCCCACATTTTTGCATACACGTCAACAAGGGCACTCCCCATGATAACACCTAATCCAAATCTAGGTATGAAACGGGCATGGACCTCCTTACCTTGTTGTAGAGTTGCATGTTTAGCACACATATCCAAAAAACTGCCCAATGTGAACTAGTCCTGCTTTATCTTGATACATGTCAACATGTCATGGTACATACTGGAGTAGATAAGTGCGTTGTAAATGTCCACATCAGGTTTTATGATTTTAACTGACATGTTATCCCTAATTCTAAATTCCGCCTCTAATTTTCCTCTCCTGAAATAGCCATGGATAAGGTCATTGTAAATAGAAATAACTGGATTCAACCCCCTGTCCAACATATTGTCCAAGATCCATTCAGCTGTCTCCAACTCTCCTTTTACACAGAAACCATTGATGAGTATCTTGAAAGTATCAATGTTAGAAGCCATACCCTTTATGACCATCTTCTCCCGCACTTTTAAAGCTTCCTGCATTTTATCTTCCTTGCAATAACCATAAATTAACAAGTTATAGTCTGAAACAGTGGGCCGCAACCCATTATTGATCATGTAGTGAAATTTTTTATCAGCTGCATTTGTTTCTCTTTGCATGCAAAGTTGAGTAATGAACAATATGCATATGTTTGATTCTAGAAGAATGGCTTTTGAGAGAATTTCGTCCATTAGAACACATGTCTCCTGAATATTGCCTTCCTGCAAGTTCCCATGAATTAGTGTGGCATAAATAATTTTTTTGGAGTACAAGACATTTCTTTAGTATTTGAATAGCAAGGTTATGAGCTTCCTGGATCTCTTCATCCTCCCAAAGTCCACCAACAACCTTTTCATAGACAAATATGGTAAGAGGAGGAAAAACTTTGTGAATCATTTCCTCCAACAACTTCAATGTCATCCTTGTATTACCAATCTAACAATGACCGTATATAAGCTTGACATAGCTACTCTTTTTGGGAGTCAAACCCCTTTCCTGCATTTCATTAAACCATTCATTTGATTCTTCTAGTTTTCCTCATTTATATAACCCTTCAGTCAGTGTAGTATAAGTTGCATCATTCAATGCTATACCTTTTCTAATAATATCATGGATTCTATTTAGCTATTCAACATTTCCCTTGAGGCAGTTGATCTCCACAATTGTAGAGAAAATCGTTGATGTAGGAACCAATCCCTGGTCTAACATTTGAAAGATAAGATTATTTACTTGCTCTACCATTCAAAGCTTACAAAGTATGCTAATGAATGAGCTATAGCTAGTCCGTTAAGGAGAAGACCATGTTCTAGCATCTGATTGTGTAGCTCTGTAACATGTCCAATGCTTCCCTTCTGCAAATGAGTTTAAATTAAAACTGTATAAGTTTCAAAGCTTGGTTTCAATCTCATTTGTTGAATTTGTTGCAGGAGGCAACTGACATAATTCAAATTACCTATCCTGCAAATACCTTTGATAAGTTCATTGTAAGTTTTAATTTGAGGCACAAAGCCTCCTTGTGAAATGAGATCATTCACAAGATCAAAAGCCTCTGACACTCTACTTTCCTTGCAATATCCAACAATAAGTAAATCATAGGTACAAAATTTAGGAAGACAACCTGTTTGATGGATGGCTTGTATAATTTTGGGGGCTTCTATTAGCTTACCCCTATAACAAAAAGTTTCAACAACATAATTCCAAGTATTAGTAGTTGGACAAAATCCCCTTTCTTTTGTTTCTTTAAATATTTCCATCACTAATTCTAGTTGTTCCATATGATCTAAAGCTTTAAGAAGTATATTGCAACAATGGATGTCACTTGAAAAGACTTGTAATATGTCAGTGGCTTTTAACATCATTTGACGTTGTGCACAAGTCTTGTTCAACTTGTTAAGGGCTATAGGTATCAAATAGCCTGAACATGTAGAAATTAATGCCCTAAAAATGCTTGAAATTCAGGTTTGATACTTGCATGCAATAACAAAATGATCCATTATAACATGTGCATCACTATACAACTTTTCCCTTATCAATATATGAATCAGAGCTAAGTAAAATTGTATAGTTTGCTGAATATGTTGTTTTTCTAACTAGCTGAATCATTGCAATGCCAATCTAACATTATCCTGGATTTCAAGCAATACTTGAATTACAACACATGGAATCAATTCATATGATAATTCCTCCAGCATATCCCAACGATGTCCATTCAACAAATTATAGATAGTAGCAAGATTACCAAAATTAGCTTCCTAAGTGTAAACACATTGTTTTTGTTCTTCACAAATTTCAGTGTCGAGCTTTTGTGAGACTACCTATGTTGAAATTTTATCTCATTCTGGTAGCATGATCAAGAGAATAATTAGTCCTACGATCAAAATATTTTGTCCTTATGGCATGAAACCCTTGGCATCTTCATAAACTATTTCGAATTTCAAGCCTTCTTAGCAGAGGTACTATTCCAAGTGTTAGGACTTTAAAGATCATATAGGGTTTGAAATTCATTATTTTAGCAACTCTATATAGCCAAAAGGGCCTCGGTTCACTGTTGAGTTCAACGAAGTACGAGGCCTTCCCTACTAGGGTCCCGTTTTCCCTTGGGGTTTCCCAAGCCATATGTCATGTCGAAAAAAGGATAAGGTTGGGTACCATATTGGGGGCTCTGGCTGAACTAATGCCCTAAGACCTTATTAATAAAATGGAAAACACCCGAGAAATACTATTCCCATCATTTTCGCTCTTTGTACAATGACGTGGCTCCAAATAACTATGGTTGGCTTGTTGTTTGTGGTTTGGTTTTATATATAGCTTTCTTCTCACTTGGCATGGGACGAGTTCCATGGAAAATTAATTCCAAATTTTATCCCTTAAAATATAGAAGTATGTGTGGAGGCATTGTTGTAACAATTTGCTGGATATTTAATTTGATTGTTTTAGAGAGATTCCTATATTTTATTGATGTGTTGGGCACATCCAAAACATTTATAGTATTTACCACTATTGTTGGCGCTGCATTCCTTTGTCCTTGCTTTTATTCCTAAGATGAAAGGCCTAAGCTTCGAAGAGGTCGATAAATTATGATAAGGGAGATCATATAGTGATAGTATAGGCAAGGAAGGTTCTTTTAACAAACCCCTTCTTGATGATCATCATACATTTTGAAGTAGCAAATGAGATGTTGAAATATCTTGTGAGAGATGGCATTCAAATCAATTTCTACAAATCCGTGGATGACATTTTTGAGGTATTATAGGAGAATGTACAACTTAAATGGCATATCACCAATAATATTGACAAGATTTGCATGGTGGCATATCGAAATGTTTTGCATGTTGTCGGTATCATAATTTGCACTATTTCTTGATAAGATACTATTATTTTTTTTGAAAATTCCATTGGATATATTGGATAAAGATGCTTCTACTTACATCATTCATCAAAATCCCCTTTGAAAAGATTTTGCATTGCTACTACTCCCCAAATATATGAATTTTAATTTAGCACTACATTTGTGTATTCAAATGATATATATTTTATGCTTTCCTTGTTTTGGGATATACATCATTCTGCTCTATTGAAGTTACATCATTTGTACATAAGGTTAGGCACAAACCAATGGGATTTTTTTGGTTACTCTCCTAACACTTGTTGTGGTCCAAACGATTTAGGTATTGGTATTTGCATACTGTTGTCTTTGGGGATGATGATCTTCCACTGGAAATACAAATATAGACTAAAGAAATGCATCAACTAGCTGAGTTTGGAGTTGGTTCACATTCGAGGTACAAGGAGGGTGAAGAAACATACTCTTTCTTCATTGTTTATGGTCGAGTGGGCATGATCGGTGCTAATGTAGAACAATGAGATTATGGACACTAAACTACAGTTATCTACCCAAGATGAAAACATGATACCACCTTGCCCTTTCCATTCCCATAAAGATGGTTCCCCACATATGGATAAATTCTGCAGCCTACCATGTGGCACAAATGAAGTCTCCTGTTAATTATGTTGCATGATGATAAAGTGACTATGGTATTACTAAAAACACTATATTATGATGTAGTTGCTTTGCAATTTTCTTGTTTTGAAATTCATTTGCTAATCTTTTACACAATTTTTTATGTATGTTGTTTGAAATTGCTACCATCATATCAATTTCATGAATAAAGGATTGCTTATTGTTGTTAAATAAATGACTGTGCAAGAACTACCTCCAAATTCGATTGTGAAGGATTTGCTAGACAAAATAACTTATAGCAGTTCACTTTTTACATCTTATGGTTTGCCAATACAAGAGGAGTTGAGGCCAAGAGTGAATCACAAAATCGTTAGTGACCCTTGTCGGAAGCTGAAAATGGGTGATTTAGTTAATTTGATTATGTCAATACCACATACATTTTTGATTGAAAACATGAAAGAAATAAGTCAAATGTTTTGGTAAGGAAGATGAATGCCAGGATGAAACAAGCCATATGCTAGGAAATAATTCACAAGTTGCAGCGATGACATCACTTATGTAGAAACTGGCCAATTGTTTTTGGAGTGAATTAGAAAGAATGGTGACCAAAAGATTTACCTTTCTGAATGCCAGTCAACAACAAGGTTCAATGTCATTACACCAATATGTTTGTTATGAGCTCAACACATCACTTATGGAAATTGAGTTTGGGTGGGAAGGATAGCAATCATTCCTCACAACCACTAGAGATAAACCCAATTGACAACTTTCTTTGTGGAGCTTATAATTAATATCACAATGACCACAATTTTTTTGGTAGCAAATTCATTCTACTCTTTGAATAATTTAAAGCACGTTATTTTAACAAGGCTAGGAGATAGGTATGGATAACCAGGAAAGGAAGGTTTGGGATTGTCTGGGCAATTTCGATTCTCATCTTTCTATTTCACTTCTTCAGAGAAAATTATATATTCAAATACAAACTAAATTCAAATCAAACTAAAATAGAGAAGCCTAATTATGAAGATGTTTCTCTCTCCACTACCTTGCAATACCGTTATTTTTTGAATTATACTTGAATTTAACTGATAATAACCTATATTTATATATTACTTTTAACACCAAATTTACATCACAGTAAACATACGAATACCCCATTAAGTATGACCTAAATATGGTTCAAAGAATCTCAACTTTAGCCCTTGCATGTGGTAGAGTAAATTTTGAGGTGTGAAGTTTTATTAGAGACACTATTCGTTTGTTTGTTTTGGTTAGAAAAAGGGTTTGCTCTTGGTTTTATGTGACTTTAAATTTATCATTTGTAGCATGTTGAGAAACAGAAAAGATTAATGTGTGACATTTATCTTGCGGAAATTGATGTTGAATGAAAGAATATAGAGTTTAACCAAGATACAGTCTACTTTGGTAAAGGCAGAAGAACATCTTAAAAAGCTGCCTATAAATACACCATATAAAGAGTTTGAACATAAGTAATATATGGATTTTTCTTTTGCAGATATGTTATTTTTTCTACTCAAGATATCACAACAAGAAAAGTATTGATATTGTAGGAATTGTTTGAGGACCTTATTAAGGTTGATTTTTTTGATGTCCTACTTCAAGATTGATACTTCTCATGAGAGCAAGGATTTAAATATGAATTAATATATTCATGAAACAAATCAGATTCAAAGTTTATAGATATAAAAGATAAAAAAAATGTCAATGCCTTTGCTTGATTGTTACTTGACTTTGATGTGGGCAGGTGACAATTAATGGGATTGGAAAAAGGATGGGGAGAAAATGTAGAACATGTCTTGGATATGATTCATTTGTTGTTGGAGATCCTTCAGGAACCTAAGTCATCGACTTTAGAAATGGTTCTAATAGGGATCCCTATGGTTTTTAATTTTGTGATTCTTTCATCTCATTGTTATTTTGGGTAAACAAATGTTTGAGGATTGCTAGAAAAGACACTGGTGGACAGGTAAAATTTTTTCTTATAATTGCAATGTTCATTCCATGATATCCTCTCTTTATTGTTTGATTATATTTTGAATTTTTCTTTTGATTTTGTTTTGTCTTTAAACTATGAAATTGAAAATACTTGGCATCAAGTCCATTTAAAAAACATCCAAAGCTTGAAGATGAGTTTAGTATTACACGATATTAATTGAAATCCTTTTAGTTGTTTTGTGTTAAAATATTTTCATGACTATAAAAAAGTTTACTTTCATGTTATTATTTGAGCACATGTTGTCTATATACTTGACAAAGTTCACGTGTTAGACAATGAAACGCTGTTGCGAATAAAATGACAAGGGTTAAACATCACACCTCATATTATTTGTTTTAACAAGTTATCTACAACCTAAGATTTTTAACATGTAACTTAGTTGGCATGATTGTGTTTAAGCTTTCTCTGAAGGTTGAATATAACGAAGTTACTAAGGTGTTTTTTTTTTCTATGGTGATGTTTTATTTTCTCTATTTATATAGGTCATATGGCTACATAATGGCCACTATCTCTAACTAAACATAACTTGTTCGATTTCCTTGCTTTTATGGGGGAAAATTGCATTGACATTGTTGATGTTGAGGTATATGCCATACAAATCTTTATAGTCTACTTTAGTTTATATTTAAGTATTCATCGTCTTTCATGTCTTATACTCTACATTGTATCTTCTTTCATTTTCGAGAGAGGAACTCAATATTGATGGTAAGAAGCAAGAGTTAAAGAAAGAGGACAACAATAACACTGGAGCAACAAATGCAAAATGAGAGAGAGAAGAGAACCGGTCTAGTGATACCCTTAGAGCCAAATATATTTTCCATAAGACACACACATAGAGACTAATAGTCAAGTCTTCAGAGTTGGTGATTTCACTTGCAATGCCTTGACAACACAGTGATAATGTTTTGAATTGTCGATGAAACAATATTTCATGTGTAAATTGTAGTTCAACCAATAATAAGTTGGAAATTCATATTGTAATACTTGACATTTTATATAATAAAATTTATGTGGTTGAAATTATTTTTATTTGCACTTGATATTATTTAGTCTTGTAATTAACATATGTAACTTTGTGTTATCACATTAGATGAACATGCACATTATATAACTTTTTTTTTAGTCGCAAAATCATACTAATTAATTTATGTTGATTAATAATGAACACATACAAGCAATCTAAAACTACTAAATTAGTAGTTTATATTGATTAACGATGAACACAAATAAAACGAATATATGACTAGATTAATCGTTTATAATGAAATTAAATGAAATGAATAAAAAATACTAAATCAATCATTTATATATTGAATATGTAACTATCAAAAAAAGATAAATGACTACTGCAAATGATATTTTTTTATTTATTACAAATGATGACTAAATTATGTGTATATACGACCATTAGTAGCTAATTTACAGTATCTTGTAACACAACTAAAATTTAGTCATATGTTTTCGGTCATTAATTGGTTTTAGAGGATGACTAAAATTTGCACACACACACACACACACACACACACACATATGACTATTAGTAGCTAATTTACAATATATTATAACACGATTAACATTTTGATCATATTTCTTTGGTCATTGATTTCTCGGGTAATCATATAGTAAAATATTTTGTTGTATATTTGGTCATTAATTGTGACAATTAATGACTAAATTTATGACTAAATATACTACTATATTATAAAATTGAGACAACCAATTAATGACTAAGCTAAAAATTACTAAAAGTTGGTCGTGTTATAAGATATTGTAAATTAACTACTATTGGTCACTGACTGAAAAATGGTCGTTTATATGCAAATTTTAGTCGTTTTTTTAGTAACTTATTAGCCATTTTGTATTAGTGATTATAGGTCAGCCCCAATCATAAGTTAACATAACCCACACCAAAATATATAACACAATCTTTATTTCCCAATTTCTCTAAAAATTCATAGAGTCTAAGTTTCGAGAGGCCACTTCTTCCATAAGGAACTTACTTGATTTGTGTGTTGGTTGGTTCCTATATTTACCATAGTTTGAGTGTTCACATTGTTAGCCTTATAGACATGGCAAAAACTTCAAATCTACTATATACACACCTTGTTTGAGCATAAAGGTCTGATCTAAGAAGCATACTTACAATTTCTTTAGCCGTTAGAATGTTTTCTAATAGAAGTATTCTTTATCGTTAGTGAAAAATATTCACCACATACAAGGCACCCATATGGTTTGGAATGATACATATGTGATCTTATTAGATACTTTGTTTAGTGTTGGGCATATCATGATTAATATTTTTAGCCAAGCTCTTCAATCCCTCAACATACATCTCCACTCTAGGTGCATTAGTGGCTTGAAATCTATCCTTAAATACCCCATTTTGATTTTATGACATACTTCATCTGTTATGTCCTTTCCATCCTTGCAATATCAACTAGTGGGTAATAAACAACTCAGGAAATTTTAGACTCTTAAATCCATTAAAAAATGCACTCACCATAATGGGTATCATTCACTTAACAAATGCAACCAATCTAGGTATTGATTTTATATGGAACCAAGGATAGAAATCGACCTCACAATTGGAATCTCAAGGAAATATTTTAGTAGGATGGAACCAATTCATGGCCAATTTAAAATATCATGTAATAAGAATCACACATGAAGATGATACTAGATCAGAATAAAGAAATTGGTTGTTATATAGATAAGTTAAGGTATAAGGCAAAGATGGAAGAGGAAGCATGAAATGATAAAAAAATGAAGGTGGAAATACATATGGGAGATGAATATCCCTCTCACATCAAGGATTTTTATTTGGTTGGTTTTGTCTAATAAGATCCTCACTTAAGAAACTTACAAGAAGTAAACATGGCAAAAGTGACTAGGAAACCACATATCCTTCACTAGTCCATTGTACTTTTGTAAGAGAAGTACAAACAAAGGCGTTGAAGATGATTGGCAGTATAGGGAAATGAGAAGGATATTAATTTACAACATGCACTAAAAGATGGTATACAGAGAGATTAATGGAAAAACCTAAGATATTATGTCACATAATGAGTTGGGCTATTTGGCTTTGAAAAAATGATACGATATTATAGGGAAACAAAATACTTCCCATTCAAGTATGCCATCAAGTAAGACACACTTATGAGGGAATCTAAAAGCACACAAAGTCAAAATCTCTATCAAATCTAGAAATTTGACAAAGATGTTGTTTGGGATTCTTCAATGGTGCTTGCCAAGGAATTCCAAGTACATGTGGAGTAGGTGGTATCCTTTAATTGAAAGAAAAATACTTTATCACTTGCAATTATAATAGGGGTGATGGGGGAAATTTTTATACACTATGGATACTCTTAAAATTTACTTCATAAAGAGGTATCACTATTCTTCATGTTTCAATGGGTGATTTGAACTCATCATTGAATGAACAAATGGAAGAAGTAAGATGAAAATTTGTTGTTATTCCAAATCATGGAAATAGTCTCTTAGGTAAAATTTAAATTCACAAATGTTTCCGTTAATCATGTGCATAGAAAAATTAACAAGGAAGTAGACAAACTCTCTAAACAGGCCTTAAACCTATTGTGGGGTAAGCCTTACAAAGCATGCTTTTTCTAAAGAGGAATTCTTTCAAAAATCACTTACATCTTTTCTAATGATATTTAGCCTATGAGGCACTACTACTATGAATGGTCAAAGAAAATGATCTATATAGTCAACTTCTAGGTTGATTATGAATGTACTTTTGTTTATGAATAAGGCAAGACAACTTAAAACCAAGAACCTATATAAGACTATATAAGAAGTCATATTCTCATTCTTTTCCTTGTTTGAGAGAAATAGAAATATGAAGTTATGGTAGTATCAACATGGCACATCTAATGTATATTCTAATTTATGCTTAAATTTCTTAGCACAAGCCTATGGTGGCTTGGTATACTCTACCATCATATTTCTGCACATAAAACCTTTCATGCAATAGTATTACCTAGGTAGTGTCCACTACTCCACTACCTTGGCCATCATTTGCCTGTGATAGTACTATTGACTACTCATTATCCACCATGTATCTCCATAAAATCCCTTAAGTAGCCAACTCATACAACTATTTGGTGGTTAGTTTATAATTAGATGTGTGTACCACCAATTGTCTACACTAACACTTGTCATAATCCTTGGACATCAAATATATATAAAGGAACTTAATGATATTAGTGAGGGAGTCCATAATAATCTCCATGCAAAAGAGACTCACATTGGGTAGGTCATCAACTGTCTATGTGGCATCCCCATGTTGAAATTAAGAATGATGATTAGTACCAACATTCTGCTTCCTTAGCTTCATGACTACTTCAAAATCAAACTCCCAAAACAAAAACAATGGACACATATCAACCCTTATTTGACTAGCTCGTTAACTAGGGACTTCAACACTAACCAACACATGAATAATTTAAATGAACTACCAAGTATGTTATGATCCTTGCACCTTATATAAGAAACCAATAACTACAATCCACTTTGAGGGGGGAACCTCCATGTACAATAAATATATTGAACAAGACAATATTTGATGATCCTAAGACTAATTCTCTTTAGTATATATATAGGAGTCATGGAACCAGCTCACAAAAATATAGAAAATATAGTTGAATGCCTTAGAATTCAGCTTCTTCGAGGGGGCAACCTCCTTTACATTACACAAAAGAACAATTCTTGGATGATACAAATGAAAATACCTCCTTTCTATATATAGGAGTCTAAGGGGTCATGATATAATCAGAGCCAACATAACAATAATAATGTAAGGGTAAAATAATAACAATAGCGGGCTTCTATGGGGCACAATAGTAACAATATGGGCACTACATGGGTACATCAATATAATAAGGGGGTTGTACTAATAACAATAAGGGGTTACCCTAGTAGAATAGGGGCCTAACATGCCCCTCTCCTTCAAAAAGTGTTGTCCTCAACGCTTGAGTAGTTCTTGATGCTTCTGTATAAAATTCTTGTCGTCCCACGTGGAATCTTCAATGGGTAAGTTCTTCCACTTGATGAGATACTCTGAAATTGATCGATTTCGTAGTTGTCGGGTTCTTTTTTCTGTGACTGCTCCAGGTTCCAATATGATTTTTCCTTCCTCTTCAATTTCTGGCAATATTGTTTGAATTGGGATCTTTTGCAACTTTTGAATAAGTGGCCATACTTCTTCGTCCTTCTTCCATTCATCCCTTGCTTTATTTATCCAATCTGGCTGGATAATAGAAATAGCACAAAACAATGCTTCCACATCCTCATCCTTTCTTGAGAGTGCATCTACAACAAAATTTTGCTTCCATTTTCTATAGATGATGTTAAAGTCATAACCCATCATATTTGCGACACATTTTTTCTGTTCTTCTAAAGATAATAGTTGTTCTAAAAAGTATTTGAGACTATAGTGATCCATTTTTACCTTGAAGTGTCTTCCCATTCGGTAAGGTCGCCATTTCTTAAGTGTTTGTAGTATTGCCAACATTTCCTTCTCATAAATAGTTTGCTTGAGATGTAGTAGTAAAAATACCCAATCACATACATCAAATTTTTTTTCGCTACGATGTTGATCTACCTATTGTTTCATTTGATTTTGCACCAAAGTGGCGTTATCGTTTAAAAGTTGGAGAACTTGTTGTTGATGCTCAATGTGATCTTTCATTGCTTGAACCTTTTTCTTCTTGATATGTCCTTCTATCTTTAAAGTTTGAGGAGTGGTAATTTCTTCCAATCCTTTACAAGATTTGGTCGGATTCATTTCTTGACGCTCAATGTGATCTTTCACTTCTTGAACATTTTTCTTCTTGATATGTCCTTCTATCTTGATAGTTTGAGTGGTAGTTTTGACCAATGAATTACAAGACATGGTTGGATTCATTTCTTCTTTCTCGATGTGATCTTCACTTCTTGCACCTTTTTCTTCTTGATATGTCCTTCTATCTTGAGAGTTTGAGGAGTGGTAATTCTTGCCAATGCTTTACAAGATATGGTCTGATTCCTTTCTTCTTTCTCTGGGATGGGGTCCTGGTGTATATCCTCTTGTTTTGATGGTTCTTGATCCTTTTCTTCCTCCTCTTAATATTCTATGTAAAATAATTTCTTCTCAGCACACTTATGACCTTTAGTGCATTTGCTATCACAATTGTAACAAAGCCCTTTTTCTCTTTTTTCTCCCAATTGTTGTGGTGTAACCCTTGTAGGTTGTGGAAGGCTAGGAGAAACAACACTTCCATATTTATAGTTGTGAGGGTTATGCTTCCTGGTTTCCATAATTTTGCTTTCCAATATGTCACAAAGCCCTTTTACTCTTTCCAATTGTTGTGGTGTTGCTTTAAAGAAGGTGTTGCTCTTTATATCCTCATAATGTGCTATCATTTCCTCCATGAAAATTGACCACGTAACAATTTGTTTACAAGAACAAAGCCCTTCATACCATAAAAATTGATCTGGTTCTAAATAAGAAGATGCAATACATACCTTTTGTAACAGTGGTACACCATGTAGATCAAAATATTGCTCCATCTGAAGTATCCAATTTACCGGATCCTTGCCATCAAACTTCCTCATCTTGCTTTTTCTTGATTTTAGGAGCTCGATCTTGAAATGACTGTAACTTTGTACTTTCAGATATTTAAGTTCTGAAATTGCAACCTACAGTAGCCCTCTGTGTCCTCTTTTCAATGCCACCAATCTGATCTAAATTGAATTCTTCAAGGAAGAGTTATACAAAATCTCCCACAGTGACCTAATTATAGACTAGTTCAGTAGAGCGAACTTGTACGACGTGCCACGGGTCACTGTTTTGACATTTGGCTTTGAAAAATATATAAAAGAAACAACAGTCTGTCCTTTTTCTGTAAATTCTTACGAAATTTCAATCCAATGCTCAGAGAGAAAGTTATGACAATTTTCCCCAGGTCACCTGTTTGGAATGCAATTCAGGAGTCTACAAAAAGACCAACTTCCGCAGATCATATCTCTGTAAATATAGCACAAAAAGCTCTGAAATTTGGACCCAAGGTTCAGTGCGATTTTGCCTCAAATAGGTTTTTCTTTTTCCTTCTGAAACATTGCATAAAAAATGTTATAGCAAAAATTTCACGATGACCTATTTGGAGCAGCGAAACCCTAGAATCCAAAGCTCTGATACCAAATGTTATGAAACTAGCTCAAGAAAAGATAGAAAAGATAGATCAACGCCTAGAATTCAGCCTCTTCGAGGGGGCAACCTACTTTACATTACATAAATGAACAATTCTTGGATGATACAACTGAAAAGACCTCCTTTCTATATATAGGAGTCTAAGGGGTCATAACATAATCAGAGCCGACATAACAATAATAATGTAAGGGCACAATAATAACAATAGTGGGCTTCTGTGGGGTACAATAGTAACAATATGTGCACTATGTGGGTACATCAATATAATAAGTGGGTTGTACTAATAACAATAAGGGGTTACACTAGTAGTATAGGGGCCTAACATGGTACCTCAAGGATCCTACCCCTCCTCCTTAGGATGATCACTCTATATCGCCCCACCTCCTACCTGGAGGTATGGCTACATGTGATCCCTCTACCCACCTGGCTCGAAGCTTCCCCCTACTGGAGGTCTTTGTATGAGTAGACGTCTCTACTCGATCTCTACTCAGCTTCCCTTGTTGTGGATGCTCCACAAACTCCTGAAGCTACTGCACCAATTGTGGCTCCTCCACAATCATCTGAGACTTCTTCTACCTCTGCATGTTGAGAGATAATATACCCTCCCTCTGAACCACCAAGTCTCCATCAGTTTCCTTGCTACTCAAGGCTTTGCATGCATCTTAAATCTCAAGAGCATACATGTTCTTGACCCGTGAACCGATCTGCTTCACTTGTCTAGTGATGATGTGTCTAAGGAAAACCTTTCCCTTACTGAAGACTACATCATAGCCTCTATCTTGTAGCATCGCGATCGACACCAAGTTTCTCTTCAGTCCTAGTACATACTTGACATCGGTTAAGGTAAGGCAAGATCCATGCTCCCCTGAAAAGTAACCGTGCCTACACCTAAGACATTATACTTCTCATCATTACCCATCGCTATGAGTATTTGGAGATATTTCTCCTCCAAAGTACTGAACAAAATCTTATCGTCGGTCATGTGGAAAGAAGCTCCACTATCAAGAAACCAACCACTTCCCACCATGGATGAACCTTGCATGCGAAGAGTGTGAAATCCAACTCAAACTGTGAAGTAAGTGCCTCACCTTCAAATCCTTCCTGAGATCCCTTCTTGGATTTCCTCTGTGGAAAATTTGCACCATAATGGCCCACCTCATGACAATAAAAGCATTGCACTTTCGATTTGTCAACCTTCTTCCCATCAGTGGAAGAACTGGATTTGGAAAGAGAAACCTTCTCCTTCCCCTTATTTTCCTTACTCGCTAAGGCACAGTTCTCCTCATCATGCATAGATGAAAAACTATCTCTGGTGCTTCGTCTGATCTCCTCCTACATCAAATCCAACCATAGTTGTTCCCAATCTGGTAGTTTCTTCCTTCCATTCACCGAGTCTTGGTAGCTATGCCAGCTCTTAGGAAGGCCAAGGAGTGCTATACTCACCATATCCTCATCTGATGTCATGACCCCTACACTTGCAATCTCATCCCTGCATGTGATGAGCTTGGTCAAATACATAGAGATCATCTTATCCCTTTCACACTTAATCTTTCGAAGTTTGTCCTTCAATGCCAGCTTCCTCTAATCATTTTTATTCTGATATAAATCTTTCAATGTTTTCCACATTGCATGTGGGTTCGCCTTCCCATGGAGGCTTGAGACAATGTGATCTCGCACTCCCTCCAAGAAAATTCTCCTAACTCTATCCACGCACTTCCTCCATTCCACCTGCTCAATCTTGTCAATAGACTTATGGATTTCTTGATCAATGAAATCCTTAAGACCATTATCTTCCAAAACTACCTCCATGCGATCCTTCCAAGCTATAAAGTTTGAGCTACCATCAAGGGCATACTCAAGCCTCAAACCATAGAACACCATCGATGAAATAGATGTGATAAGAACTTGAGATCTATATCCTGAATAAAAAACTTCAAATTTCTCCTGCTAGTATATTGTTCTTGCTTGATCACATGTGCTCTGATACCGTGTAGAAATTTCACCTGCAGAACAAACTGATATATGAAATGTCTTAAAGCATAATACTTGTTCTACTTCTACAAAACATTAAGCGGAAGCATAATCGAATTCATGAGCAACATCAAGTAGAAATATGCATAACTGATCAAAAGAAATAATCACACGTAACACAAGATATATCCAGGGGAAAGAACCAGCATAAAACCCCAACCATGTATTATCAATCAAGTGTAGATCCTCTACAACATACAAAAAGAATCAGCTCAATAGCTATCATGCTCTCTCTGTAATCAGAAGATCCTGATGATCTTCAATCAGAAGATGAAAATCATGGACTACCTAGGCCTCATTATATAGGCTGTAAGTTGGCCTGATCATACCTATTGTCACCTCAGGTCCAACTACATAGTCATAGAAGAAAATATATTCCTTCCTCATGCAAGGAATACTTACTACAAATATCCAAGCATCTAATAGTACATTGTCCCACATCTGATCTCAACTGGGTCTCTAACAGAACTGACATGCAACAGTTATCCATGAGTGAATTCTTAGTTGTCTAAAATAATAGTTGTCACAAGCATGCAAGCATTAACAAACTATATTTTATTATTTTAACAACTTGTTAAAATAATCTAACTCGACTTGACTAGTTAGAACTAAGTCAACCGATTCTCTCATTATAGAACTCATACTTGTTCCCTCAATAAGTGGGACAACCCATGTGCATGCTCACAAAGACTTCAAATTCAAATTTCCTTAACTAATTAACTCAAATGAATTAATTAATTAATATTTCCAACTACCGTTAAGACCAAAATTAATTTTACTTCCTATAGATACTAGGCACTGCTATAAATATGAAGGGACCCAGAAATGCTATTTTTAGAACTTTCTATTTTTAGTAGTTTCACCTCTCACCCAATGTGGCCAATGACCTCACTGTCCAAACTGCTATTTTAGACATGTTATTTTTAGCACATTCTAAATTTAACATTTCTTGTTCACATTTTTCAACAAAAATTTCTTCCACATCAAACATGTAGGTTTCAACCCTGTAAAAAATTACTTGCAAACAAATTCTTAAAAACAGAAAATTAAAAGATGGCAAGAACATAAAACATATATACAGAGAGGTTTTCCTATGGATCCCAAAACCAAGATTACCAGATTGATTTTTCATTATACTCCTTTCAATAATATATATATATATATATATATATATATATATATATATATAATATAACATGTTGAAACATTCATAAAACCCTAGTTCATAACTTGGATTAGAACATAATCATAGTTCCTTTGACTGATCTATAAAATACCATAGGAAAAAAACCATCATGCCCCAAACCATGTGCAAAACCCATGCACAAAACCATGAGTAGGTCCACCCACCATCTTTGGGTCTACCCTTGATCCTTAGGTTTGCCCAACTATTATTGGATCCGCTTAAAAAAAAAAAAAAACTCAGGGGATTGCCCCAGATCCCGTGCAAAGGGGCTACCACCCCCCTTGAAAACCCCCCAATAGGGGGGGCTTCCACCCCCAATTGCACCCAGCATAACGTACAACACGTTGAAATAATATAACACACACCCAACATTCTCCTACTTGTTGTTTTCTTTCCACATAGGGGATCATAGGAGAGCTTAATCATTGGCCTATCCCTAGAACGTTCATTGTTTCTCTACATCAAAAAACCTTCTTAGTGCTCACAGACTTTGTCAATGCATCTGTAACATTCTTTAAAGTGTCCACCTTTACCAGCAACACGCTTTAATCCTCAACCATATCCCTAAAAAAGTGATATTGAACATCAATGTGCTTTATCTTTTAATTATAAGCAAGATTATTTGCCAAGAAAATTGCACTTTGGCTATCACAATCTATCCTTATATCTCATTGTACCAACCCATACTTGAATATAATATCTACAACCAAACTACTTCCTTGCTTGCATGAGTGGATTCCATGGATTCATCCCTTGTAGTTGAAAGAGCCACTATAGGTTGTCTCTTACTCATCCAACTGACTTCTCCTCCAAATAGGTTAAACACATACCCACTTGTAGATCTTCTCTATTCTAGATCTCTAACCCAGTCTGCATCAACAAAGACATGGATATCCAAAACTCTATCCAATCTCCATCTTCCTTGGTAGCACAAACCATAATCATTGATGCCACACAAATAACTTAAAACCTGCTTCATTGTTGTCTAATGCTCCTTCCCTAGTTTTAACATAAACCTGCTCAATACTTCCACCCCATGTGCAATCTATGTTCTAGTACATACCATTACATAGATCAAGCTACCAATTTCACTCGTATATGGAACATGGGACATGTCCTCTTTCTCTTCTTTTGTCTTGGGACACTGTTTAGCAAATAACTTTACACCTACAAGAATAGGAACCTTCAATGATTTACTATCTTGCATATTAAACCTGCACTCTAGTTTAACCATAGCTTCCTCTTTACCTGATCTTGTTTAATTTCCATGCCAAAAATATAGTTTGCAGCACCAAGATCCTTCATTTCGAGTTTTGAGGACAATTAGGTCTTCAAACCCTAGATAATTTCTTTTTCATTTCCAATCAACAATATATCATCCACATACAATACCAAATAAATAACACAATCACCAATTAATTTAAATAATACACACAATTATCCACTTTTCTCTCATGTGAAGCAAGTCGATATATATATAGATATAGATAGTTCCTGGTATATATATATAATTCCTGATACCACATCATTGGTGGCTATTTTAACCCATACAAAGACTTTTTTAACCTACATACTAGTTCTTTCTTAGCCTTCTCCACAAAGCCTTTTGGTTGCTTCATGTATATCTCTTATTTGAAATCCTCGTGAAGGAATGTTGTCACATCCATCTGTTCTACCTCAAAATCAAAAGTAGTAGCAACAGATAAAAGTAAACTAATGGAAGCTAACTTGGCAACAGGAGAAAAAATGTCACCGAAATCAATTCTCGACACTAGGAAATAACATTATGCTACAAAACGAGCTTTGAATTTCTGAACCTTGTCTTGTGTATTCATCTTCTTCTTAAACACCCATTTGTTTCCAATGGGTTTCCTTTCAGTCGGAAACTCCACTAGATCCCAAGCCTCACTTTTTCTCCAAAGATGTCATTTTATCAACCATGTCCTCTTTCTAGAGTTTTCCATCCTCTGAATCCACAGCCTTCCTAACAGTTATGGGATGGTCATCAGTAATAGATAAATAAAATTTGAATAGAAATAAAATGGACTATACCTCTCTGGTTTCCTTCTCTCTTGAACTAATCTTCCCAAAATTGGAGTATGTGGCTCTTCTTCTATTTATTCTTGTTCATTTGTAGAGTCTAATTCTTCCTCCGCCAGTTCAAACTCTATCTTTTCAAGTTCATTTTATAAGACTTCTTGTTTAATAACATCATTCACCTCTCTAAACACCACATATTTGTTGTACACAACCTTCCTTGTTTCTAGATTCCAAAGATTTTAACCTTTTAAACCATCCTTATATCCAATAAAAATGCACTTTTCATATTTACTATCCAACTTGGTTCGTTTCTCTTTTGGAACGTGCACATATGCATCATAGCCAAATACCCTAAGATGTGAAAGAGAGGGTTTCTTACCAGTCCATACCTCATGTGGAGTCTTATCCTCCAACGCTAATGAAGGTGATCTATTAACTAGATAACATGCAGTATCCACTTCCTCTGCCAAAAATTCATGCCCTAACCCAACAGCACTGAGCATGCTTCTTGCCTTTTCCATCAACCTCCTGTTCATTATTTCTGCAACTCCATTTTGCTTATGTGTGTATGAAGTAGTCTTCTATTGTGTTATATGACACTTCTTACAGAATTATTCAAATTCCTTCTTGTGAAGCTCTCCACCATTATGTGTCCTCAACACCTTAATCTTCTTCTCTATATGTTTTTCCACCAAAGCCTTAAATTCTTTAAACTAATCAAAGACTTTATATTTCTTCCTAAGGATATATGTCCATGTATTCCTTGATAAGTCATGTATAAATGAGACATAGTACATAGGCTTACTGAGTGATGAAAATGGCATGGTTCCAAACACACCACTATGCAGAAGCTCTAATATCCCTTTCACCCTTTTAGCATCCAAGGGGAAACTCACCCGATTTTTCTTCCCATATACACAATGTTCACATAAATTGAAATCCAGAGAGAATTTAGACATGCCTTCTTACCACACCATTACAATGTATTATTAGAAGGCTCTTCTCTCCCATATGTCCAAGCCTTTGATGCCATAGGATGGTCTTTTCTCCAAAGACCACTAGATTTTCTGCTCTACTTTCAAGAACCATAGAATTGTTGCACCCATCAATAACAGTGCTACCCAAAATCTTGTACAAAGTTCCAATCCAAACTCCTTGCATCAATACCAATTCTCCCCAAACCATCTTGCAGTTATATTTCTTGAACATTTTTTTTACACCTGCATCATCCATCTTGCTCACAGAAATCAAATTTCTAGCTAATGCGGGAATATGCAGAACACTAGGAAGTGTTCTAATACTTCCACCTTACAACTTTATCTTGACATTTCCACATCTAATGATTCTAGACTTCCTGTAATCCCCTAAGAATACACCACCGTCGTCATATTTCTCATACTCGCAGAACCACTTCCTATGGGGATTGAAGTGAAAGGATGCACCTAAGTCAATCAACTATGCCTTATGATTTACATGTGTACATGAAGAAAAATCCAAGTACACATCACCACCTTCATCTGAGGTGGTTTTATCCTCTGCAAAGGAATCATTATCATATCCCTTTCCTTTCTTGAGATTTTTAGATTTACAATCCTTTTTGTAGTGCCCTTCTCTTCCTTAGTTCCAACATGCCTTTACAGGTTTTCCTGGAGATCTAGATCTCCCACTTGAGGACTTATTTCTATTTGTGTTCTAATATTGTCTACTAATCAAGGTTGTGATTGATGCCAATATGTAATTATTGGGATGGAAAATATTCTTGTGATGCGTGATATTTCCCTAACCCTAGGGAAATCCTAGCTTTATATAATGTTCTAACCCTAGTTGAAGCAAACACTAATCCTAATCATATCCAATCTATTGTTGAAGTCAACCCTAGGAAAATTAATAAAAATGAAGAAATCCTAGATGACAAACCCTAGATTCATGATGCCTCAGCGTAAGCCCTAGC